>BQNB010021818.1:0-62483 GCA_026074375.1 Tanacetum coccineum | reverse complement strand
GTATTAGTTATTCCTGGTAGTTATAGTTACTCCTGGTAGTTATAGTTATTACTACTGGTAGTGTTGTAGTTCCTCCTGGTAGTGTTGTTACTACTGGTAGTATATTAGTTTATTTTCTAAGTCTGACCCGACTATAATGACCCACTAAATCACATTTTCATGACTCGGGTTCTAAAGAGAATTTATGCGAAACGATATTTTGAACAACTTTCCAGTTCTGTCCGAGACCCGAAACTCGACCGAAATGGGCGAAAAAGCACTCGCATCAGATCTGATGCAGTGTATTAATTACCAAAAAGCCAGATTTTGCCCCCGCCTTACGACCCGTTATCACTCGCTTTTAGACTTAAAGAACCTCGCGGGGAAGTAAAACGACCTTCCGAACGACTTTCATGTTTCGGCCGAAGGCCGAAACGGACTCGAAAGTGCCGCAAATACCATCTTAAAATTCTGACAGAAACTACTAACTTAACAAATGCTGGATTTTTATACCTCGAATATATACCTCGTTTTCGCTCTAACTTTTTCGTTATAAATCCGTTTGACAAGTTTCTTATCATTTTGGAATCGTCATGAGGCGTATTATTTTTATATGAGGTCAAACCCACTGTATGAAATTCGAACTAAAACAGCCCTTGTATTATCCTAATGTATTCATTTATAAAAAGCTTGTTTCATTAACTTTATAAACCCTAATTTATACTTAAACATGTTTAAACTTAAACCATATGTTAACATACTTTTACATCCATTTTTCCATGATATTTATGACAATATGACATAAGAAAAAGTGCATAAATTCATAAACATAAGTGAAAACTCATTTTACATATTTAAAAAGTCCTAAGTGGTGATTTAGCCATATATCATATAACACATAAAATAATGATAATAAAAAGTATAAAGGAATTAGGAAGACCTTAGGGATGATGTATGAGATGAGAAATAAGTGCTAAACCCGTGTTTAGATTCAAAACTAAAGCTTACAAGCTTATAAACCCTAGCTTTCCAAGTAAAAGCCCTAGCCTTCCCTTTTCTTGATTATTACTTGCAAATGGTGATTCAATGCTTGGAAACACCTTAGAATATCTTAGGATAGATGTGTATAGGGTTGTATGGATTGTAGAAAAATTTTGTATGGTTTGCTTAGGTGTGTTAATTTGGCCGTGGGTTTTGAGCTAGGAAGGGAGAAAGAAAATGAATTTTGTAAGTAAAGAGTTGTATGAAACTTCACATCTTAGGGCTTGTATTTATAGGAAAGAGTTATGAGATATTTGTTTGCAAAGTTTGACTAGAAAAATCAAAGGGGGAGGGGGTATGCCGTGGGATTCAAAGGGGGGACAAGGGGACCAAAAAGGAAGGAAACAAGGGTTTAATGGTTATGTTTCTTGGTCTCTTGGTTCCTCCTAATGGGATAGGGATGATGTTCCTAGCTTATTTTTCTTTTATTAACTTTGTGCTTACTTGCCTTTTATAAAATAAATGTGTAAGTGAAACTTTTATATAAAAAGTAAAGTGTAGTTTATTTTTATAAAAGTATACTTGTAATGTCTTTGCTAATTTGTACATATACATTTATATAGGACATGTATATGTATGCTCATATGCATAAAGTTTCATAAACTTTGATCGTTGTATAAAAACGTAGGTATTTGTTGAAGCGTACGTTGATTTTTAGGGTTCCGGGAAAACCTAATTGTCATTTATCGCGAAACGTATACACTTTACGTATCCGATAAAAATAAAATGAACAAAGACCATAATTATTCTCAAAATAATTATTTAATACTTGATTGATGTAAACACTTAATTATTTGATGCCCGTTTACATTGAACGCTAATTTTTAGTTTACGCGATTTAACATTTACGATTTAAAGCAAACGCGTACAATACAAAAGGTACATTGTGGATTTATCGACGTCGTCAACGACTTGAAAACACAGGGTGTTATATATGGCATGGAGTGGCATGGACATAAAGATGGCTAAAACTTGTTATCATTCACAATGTATGTAACTAGATTTTGGGACCTACCTTTGTAAAATTCTGATTTTAAATGAATGATAACGTATCTTTTAAACAAAATCTCTTTTGAGTCGTTTTCTATGATTATGATTGTTGTATCCATGAAGTAATACCCCAGATTAGCTTCTGCTGCTATATGTAAAAATAGGGGTGTTACAGAAACTATTGGAATTGATGGCAAATTGTACAAAACTATGTGAAATGGTAAGGAAAAGAAAAGAGAGAAATTGTGAGCTGAAAAATAGAAAGAGAGATGTGTGCATAAAAACAGAAAGAGTGATTTGGTGAGCCAAAAGAAATGAGAGATTCAGTAAGTTTAAAAAAAAAAAAGAGAATTGTGTGGATGAAATTCGTTGATGATAGATGTCCATTTTTGAAAGAAATGAAGATTGAATACTGTAACTCAAACTTAATGCTGTTAATACTGGTAATATAACTTAATGCATGCTAAGCATAAAGTTTTCTATGCTGGTATTCATTTAATGTGCTAAGTTACATAGATGTTGTTGGTTACTGATGCCGTTGGTACTTACTACTGTTAGGCATTCATTTAGTGCTGCCATTCAAGTTATGCGGCTGAGGGTGATTTTATAAATTACTTCGATTCAGAGTTTCATTCGATTATTTATTCGATTTCAATCATTCAAACACTCTCTAAACGTAAAACCTAACTCAATTTCATTGTTAATCATCAAAACCCATCACAATGTTGACCCTATAATTTGCTGAAACCCACAACATGATCGGGTTCTTAGAAAAACCTGCTGTAAGTAATGGATTTTAGGAAATTATTGATTTTTTGAATGCTAATCAAATCTATTATGCTTTAACTGTCAATCCTACTATATACACATCTTGTATTGAACAGTTCTGGGTAACAACAAAGGCAAAAACGGTTAATGGTGAACGTTAGTTACAACCCCTAGTTGATAAAAAGAAGATGATCATCACAGAGACAAGCATTAGAAGTGACCTTCACTTAGAAGATGCAGGTGGTACTGATAGTTTGCCAACTGCTACTATCTTTGAAGAGCTGGCAAGGATTGGGTATGAAAAACCTTCTCAAAGGCTTACATTTTATAAAGCTTTCTTTTCTCCACAATGGAAGTTCTTAATTCATACCATTACGCAATGCCTAAGTGCCAAGACCACTACATGGAACGAATTCAGTAGCACTATGGCCTCTGCAATCATATGCTTAGCCATAAACCAAAAATTTAATTTGTCCATGTATATTTTTGATGCTATGGTAAAGCACTTAGAGGGAGGGGTTAAATTTATGATGTATCCACGATTTGTACAAGTGTTTATCAATCAACAGCTTAGGGATATGTCACATCATAAGAAGATTTATGTTACCCCCTCACACACAAAGAAAATCTTTGCTAATATGAAGAGAGAAGGAAATGATTTTTCTAGGAGAGTAACACCTCTGTTTGCAACAATGATGGTTCAAGCTAATCAAGAAGAGGGTGTAGATTTAGGCATTCCTATTGATTCTCAATAGACACCCATTACTACTCAACCATCATCCTCTCGACCGCAGAAGAAACAGTCTAGGAGGAAACAGAGGAAGGAAACTAAAGTTCCTCAAGATGAAACGCACCATGATGATAGTGTTCCTATACCTTCTAATGATCCACTTCTCAGTGGTGAGGATAAAATGCAACTAACAGAATAAAGGATTGTGTGTACCAAATTAACCAAAAAAACAGAGTTCTTAGATTTTGGATCAGGGCGAAAAGATGCTCAGCGCAAAGGAGATTGATGGTTTAAAGATAGAGGGTCAAAGTTTTTTTTTGGGAAGAGGAAAAATGAGAATCAAGAACTTTTGGGTTAAAAGATTAAGGAAAGTTGGTGTAATCTAGAAGGGTTGATCTATCTGAGGATAAGTAGTTTGGAGTGCTCAGGAAGATGCATCCAAGTAGGGGAGGAGTTTTAATGACATTGACAAGGGATGACTGGAAGTGTTCTTTATTGATGATACCCAGGCGAAGTCAGATTGATGCAGAAATGTTTTGATACGTAAGATCGCTTCATTGGGATGATGTGACTTGTGGAGTATGCTGTGTGGTGAGAAAAAAGAGCAGGTGCAAAGGTTGATGAAAGAGAGGTTAGTATTGGTGTTGAAGATAGTGTTGCCCCTACAATTCTAGTTACTACTGCTGGTGAAGGAGTTACTGCTACCAAGATTGATGAAATTACTACTACTAGTGCTCCAACAACAACTATTGATGAAATAACTTTGCTCAAACTCTTATTGAATTCAATGCAGAGCTAAAACCTAAAGCTGTTACTACTGCCTGCTTTAACAACAACAACTACAAGACCCAAGGCTAGAAGGGGTTTGTAGTTCAAGAGCCAGGTGAAAGATCAGAACAACAACATATCTCCGCATAGAGCTTCACAACCTTGCAAAGACTAAAGACAAAGAGCCAAAGAATAATGACTTGAGCCTAAAAGGTACCTTTGAAACGAAGATAGGTTGCTCTTGATGAAGAAATGGCAAGAAATCTTGAAGCTCAATTGCAAGTTGAACTTATAAAAGAAGAGAGGCTTGCAAGGAAAAAGGAAGAAGAAGCCAACATAGCTTTGATTGAATCATGGGAAAATACACAAGCTATTGATGGACGGTTGATAGATTGCTGCTGAGAGACTACAATAAGAGAGCAAGAGGAGTTGAATCGATGAGGTGAAGGCAAAACTATCTTGGAAAATTCATATGGAAGTGAAGAAAAATTTTGCCTGCATTAAAGCACAAGAAAAGAGAAATGACCTTCCTACCCAAGACACAAAAGAGAAAATCAAATGTCATATCTAGCCATAGCATATGGTAGATATAAAACACCAATCAGCTAAAGGGCAGAAGCTATGATGAAATCCAAAAGCTGTTTGACAAGGAAATAAAGAGAGTAAATTCTTTTGTGGCTATGAATTCAGAGGCTCAAGAAATCAGTGGAAAGAAGGATTTGATAAGCTGTTCTAAAAAGGCATAAATTGCACAAGATAGTAGTTCAAAGAGAGCAGGGGATAAACTGGAATCTAATCAGTCTAAGAAGCAAAAGACTGATGAGAACGAAGAAGTTGAAGTAGATAATGAAGCTGAGCTGAAAAAGCATATGGTGGCAGTTAAAGATGGTGATATAGCAATTAATGCTATACCACTTGCTACCAAACCTTTAGTGATTGTTGAATACAAGCTTATTAAAGAGGGAATAATGGGACATTATCAATTGATAGGAGCTGATGGAAGTTTCAAGATATATTCTTCTATAATTAGGATGCTTCAGGGTATTGACAGAGAAGAGTTACAAACTCTCTGGAAGTTGGTAAAAACAAAGCATGGTGATACAAGGCCTGGAGATGAACATGAAAGAGTGTTGTGGGGTGATTTAAAAGTCATGTTTGAACCAAACATAAAAAATGATGTACGGAGAAATCTACAAGGAGTGCACTTTGTAAGGTTTGGAAATGTACATATCTTTATATTGGTTGAGAATAAAGATATCCTCTTACACCAATAACAATCACAAATATGCTCAACAAGAAACTTCAAGCTGATTATTGGAATGAGATGTGCTATCAACTACTTAAGCTCATGGTAAAGCAGCAAAAGGGTCAATGAAGTGTTTGAATGCATCTTCCTGATAGTGATGAGGACTTTTAATAAAGAAACTTGAAGATTCATATGATGAACATCAAGTTTAGGGGAGGATTGTTAGGACTTAAAGACTTTAAGATGATTCTTAGAGTTACTACTGCTCAGGTATATATTAGTGTTGTCAAGCATAACTTAGTACTGTTGGTGATACTAATGAAAATTATGCTAAGTAGTTAGTACTGGTAGTATAAAGTTACTACTGCTAGTTACTACTGTTAGTATAAGTTAGTACTGTTAGTATTAAGTTACTGCTGCTTGTTGAAGTTAAGACTGCTCAGAGTTGAAGACTAAAATATATGCTAAGTAGTTAGTGCTGCTAGTAGTAACGTTAAGACTGCTAGTACACAGTTACTACTGTTAGTATATATTAGTACTGCTAGTACTAATGTTACTACTACTTATGTTTATCAGTACTGCTGGTACAAAAGTTTATGCTGCTGGATTACAACTGCTAGAAGAATTACTACTGTCAGAAGGCTAAAGACGAGTAAAGATAAGGATTGCAAGAATACTTACGAAGATAAGTATTGAGTTATTTTTGTAAAAGATATGTATAATATATTTGTTTAAGAGTTTACATTTTCTTTTAGAAAAGATCATGATATCTTAGGAAAGTATTGTAAGCCTTGTAGGACTCCTTAGTCTATAAAAGGAGGCTTTAGGGGTAATAGTTTTTATACAAGTTTTCATAGTTGTGAAGTCGATTAAAAAGCTTCAAGGTTGTAAACCCTATTACTAGTGAAGAGTACTCGTATTATTGATCTAATAATATTAGAGCGTTTGGTTGTATCTTTGTTCATTCACAATTACTGTTTTATTCATAATACTTCCAAATATTAAGGTGTAGACTCCGCATACACTTTAGTATACATACAAAGTATCTACAACAAGTTATTTTGGATTTATCCAAGGTAATTTAACCTTAGACAAGCTAAGGAATCGATTAAGGATTAGGATCAGCAACCCCAACCAAGCTCACTACAAGTCAAAGCAAAGAAGCTGATGCAAAAGGCTAACAAGAATATGAGGAAGTTCAACTTTAAGAAGGCAGTCACACATAAATTCAAAGAATATGATCAGAAGCTGGAAGCTCTTACAAATTTCAATGTTTTTGAAGCATTTGAAAAAGTTATCCATGCAAAAGTTTTGACAAAAATCAAAAATCTTCTACCTACTCATATTCCAAATGCCATTACAAATTATGTTAAGCCTCGCCTTAACACCTTTGTGCTCGAAGTTATGAAAACCAACCAAATCAATCTCTTCACTCAATCATCCACCTCCATTGATGATATCTCATAAATGGACTTAAAGTGAAAGCTGTTGAACCGAATTCACTTGAACAAGTCAAATGACACTCATACACCTCATCAATAACTTTATGACACCCTTTACGAATCCATAATTCTTAATCAAGATGCACTCGATGCTCAAGCTGTACAATCATCCTTTCACAAAAGGTCTCACGATAATCAGGATCCTCCTAATATTCGTAAGGGGAAGAATAAGAAGAAATGTCGAATGGATGTTGGCGAACCTTCTTCTAAATTATCAAGGCAAAATAGAACTCCCTTGATTATAGTACAAGATGATACACATGCCATGCAACCCCTGGACAAAGCAGATACTCTTTTCTAAAAACATTTTAACCCAGAATGGTTTCCAAAGAAGTCGGCGTTAGCTAAAAGGAGAACGACATGGTTTGATTTATTCTTGAAATCAGACATTGCTAAGGATGAAAATCATATTCTTGGACCATCAACTGTTACCATAGCAAAAAAATTCAAAGAATTGATCCAGAAAGACGAGCTTACAATAGCAGATTTTGAAGGCGTAGGATTAGAACGGCTAAAGGTAAAGTACAATAATGATGTGGAACTCGAAAACCATGTTAGTTAACTCAAAGCAGCGGTATTATCAGAAGCTCATTGGAATAGTGATGAAGGAGATGTCTCTAAACCCAGATCTTTTGAACGACACATGTCAAAATGTACAATGCCACATCCTTGCTTCTACAACAACGACTACACTTACCTTGTGGATATCAACACAGAAGAGAAGTACACTACTTCTATCACTAAGCATTTTTAGTACATTATTGTTATCACATTTATAAACCCTAGTTCATTATTTTCTTGAGTACATGGTCGTTTTATTTTATTTTATGGAGAAATAGGAAAGAAGTCAAATTATTACCCCCATACGAGCTTATTGTACTCCATGTTTGTTGATCTTTCTAAATTGGGTCATTAGTTAGTTTGTGTATTGAGTATCAAAAACTCAAGTGTATGGGTGTGTTTATAAACCCCAAGTCATGTATTATTTATGTTTCAGCGGATGTCATGTACGAAAAAAATATAGAAAAAAAAGTGAACAGCAAAAATAGAAAAAGAAAAAGAAAAAAAAAGAAAAAAAAATGTAAGGGCTGCCATCTGGCTTATGTTTATAGTTATGTTCAAGATAGTGTCAAGAAAAGAAAAAGAAAGAGTTTGATGTAGAGTTTGTATATCTTTATCCTAGTGTGGTCAATTCTTGGCTTAGCAACGCCTTTACGTGTATTCTTGTAGATAATTAACTCACCACCACCCAAAATCACCCAAAACCACCTAAATATTTCCCATTTGTTTCCATTTAACTTACACCTATACATCACAACCCTTTAAAGACCTCTTTGATAGTAATTCTTAGGTGCTTACGCCAATGCAATGGAGGTTTGATCCTTTACCATGCTTATGGTAGTTTATATGTCATGACAGGTAAAGACTGTTATTTTCTCGTTTCCTATATTGTTATAATTCATTATACACCCAAGAGAAAGAGAGAATCTAAACACTTATGTGAGGTGATAGTATATAATTTATATGCTTTTAAGTACGAGGTCTAACTGGTTGTGCCATGAATTATCTTTATTGAGTAAGTTAAATGCCCTCAATATTGCAATTGACTATGTAGAAAAACTCATTTTCTTGAGGACAAGCAAATCCCAAGTGTAGAGGTATTTGATGAGGTGTCATTTTATATACTTTTTCGGGGTCATTTAACCCCCTAAATCATGCAAATATTCAAAATACGTGCTTAATCGTTTATTTTTGTATTTTTAGCACTTGGATGGTATTTGAAGGAAATACACATGACATAGACTCAATTTCGGAAGAAACGGACGAGATTACAACACTACATGAATTTAAATATCAAAAAAGCATACAGTGGCTAGAGACGGCATCACAGTCTATGGCGACGACGTCAGGAGGCTCAAGTGACGGCGTCGGGAATCTAGTGATTGCGTTAAAAGTAGCCGACTCAATTATAGATAACCCTTATATGTTTCGCGGGCTGAGGTAGAGTCGCCAACTTTAATGTTTGTTATAGCTTCAAGGTTGTAAACCCTAACACTGTTAAAGAGTGTTCGTATTAATATATTGAAGCTTATTGTTTTGGTTGTAATTCTGTGTCTCAAACATACTTTTTCTTTATTCTTCTTGGTGATATAAACTAGATTCCGTATAGTTTATATCATACACTCAAAGATTCAGTTTTAGTACCTTTGGATTTATCCAAGGATACTAAACCTTACATCAAGCTAAGGAGGTTAAGATATGTTCATTAGGATCAACAAAGAGTTGCTCGATAATGGCAACCATAATGACTTTTGTTTAACTATCAGGGAAGTGCGCCGCACTTCAGAAATTGTGCGCCGCACTTGGTGTTTAATTGAATGGCATTTATTTCGTCTTAAAGTACGCCGCACAAAATAAATTGTGCGCCGCACTTTTGCCTCGTTCATTAATTCCTCCTTGGATTCTCTTCTAGATTCTTTTTGTAATGACCGTTAATGCATTTAACTGGATTTCTTTGCATCGTGAGTCCTTTCCGTCACTTTTGGTCCTAAAATGAATATTACACAACAAACAAGTAAACTTTGTAATATTTCATGCGTTAACGTATATATTTAGCGCATTTTCGAGGGATATTTTATGTATATTTGGAGCGTTATCAGTCTTCGATCAGGGTACAAACAATTTCCATTGTTGCGTTGATAGAATCCTGGCCTTGCTGCTCTATACTATCCTCCAGGTTGATAGGGTGCTCCAAACTATGTGTAGTAAGCCTCTTTAAGAGTTTTCCCTTCCTTGAGTGGATAGTCCTTTATGTAGTGTGGTCCTTTGCATAGTTTGCATCCGACCTGAGCAACGTATACTTTCTTGTTAACTTTCTTAATTTCTATTTCGAGGTTGTTGAGTTGGGCTTGTATAACAGCTAGTCTGTCAAAAGTTTCAGTACTCTTGGTTTTTGAGGATGTTCTGTTGTGCCATTTCTGAGAATATTCGGCAATTTCTTGGATGGCCACTTTTGCATCAGCAACAGTTTTAGTAGGAATATCACCTTTTGAGTCAAGGATCAGTCTAGTTGGAACATCGAGTCTATTATAAAACAAGATTACTTCCTGCATATCAGTTAAATAGTGTTGGGGGCATTTCATCATGAGTTCCTTAAATCTTTCCCAGGCTTGAAAAAGGCTTTCGTCTGGTTCTTGTTGAAAGTTGTTAATTTCCTCCATTTTCTTTGCAGTACGAGCAGGTGGGCAGTACTTGTTTAGAAACTTTGTGTTTAGGATTTCCCAATTTGTAATTGAACCTGATGGTTCGTTCCTGAGCTAACGACTCGCGGCTCCAGTTAAGGACATGGGGAAAGCTTGAAGCATTATTTGATCTTGAGTCACCTCGGGGATATGAAATAGGTCAATGTTCTCAAGGACTTTTTTGATGTGTTCATTTGCGTCTTCATATTCTGAACCGCTAAAAGTATTTTCGCGAAGTTCCTTGAGAAATTGCCCTTTTAATTCAAAGTGAGTTTTGTCATTAATCTTGGGCCTAGTAACTCTTGACCCATAATTCCCACGGGTCTTGCTCATGTATTGCTCCATTGTTTCCGTCATAATTTTTGTAGTTTCTTCTACTTCTGAAAGTTCTTGGATGTCAGAAAATAAATCAAACTATGGTGAACTCGACTCCACAAGACCAGGTGTCTTAAAAAGCCTCCTTTTTGAGCGAAATACTCTTTCTGGGTTTTCAAAAGGTATAATTAGTTCCTTAGTGGAACTCTTTGTCATGCATCACCTGATACAGAGGATAATAAATTAGTAGGACAGGCTCTTTGAAAAGAATACAGAAAATTAAACACGGAAATCAAATTTAGTTATGCTACTGTGTCAGATGATCGATACGCCGTATTCAATTGAATTGAATACGCCGTTTGGATCTGTTAAAGGCCAGTACGCCATATTGATTTTACAGAATATGCCGTATCGTTTGGAAGAACAGATACATTGTTTAGACTGCATTAATCAATACGCTATCTGAGTAGAAGGGTTGATACGTCGTATCCAACTGGTGGATATGACGTATCAGTTGATCTATCAGAACATGATACTTAGAAAGCAATTAAATAATGCTGGAATTTAAACACACAATTAAACAGAATTAAATTATGCTAATTAAGTTATTCTAAGCTAATGGTTAGAAATAGTAATAAAATTAAAGGTTAAACTTTTTTACTCCCCGACAACGGCGCCAAAAACTTGATGTGCTGTCATGTAGGGTCAATTTATTGATTACCAAGTTTTAAATTTATATTTAACCGACTTATCCTAAAACAACACTTTAATGGGCAGTGTACCCGATCGGGTGGAGTTTCATGGTAAGTAGGGTGTCAAACACTAAGAGCGAGGTCATTAACCTTATATTTTGTCAGTATTTTAATTGATCTAATTAGTTAATTCTATTTCCTTGCTAAACCTAAGCTAGTTCTAATGATAATGGGGGGTTTTTAACTTGAGAGACTAGCACATGTTTTATGGTGACAATAATCAATTCAAAACACAATAAACATGCAAGAAAACAATCAGAACATAAAAGAGCGGTACAAGCCAAATGATTGAAAACTGTATTAGCCATATTAAATCTGATTAAATGCTGGTTTGTTTGTTTAGTGAAATGATTACTTATCTCGAAGCGGCATATCATTCTTAAGACTTAGGTGGGACATCATCTTAAGACCTAAACACGTTGAATCCTGTCACAATTAACGTATCCGCATAAAGCATCCTTTTAGTTTAATTATAATCTATCTAGGGATTAAAGCAATGGTGATCTTGTTAAGAACATACTTGTTGAAACATACGGGTCACCTGCCGGTCCAACTAAGCTCATAATTTAAACACAAAGATAGAACATTATTTGTGATCCTATTGGTCCAGTAATATAAAACACGATATGGAGAGCTATCCCAATATCTAGTTCACTTGTTAGGCATAACTAGACCCAGTTGAATGATAGGTCGCATATTCAAACACGTAGACAAGTATTAGGTGATAAACATAATTAAACTTTTAACGATAAATTAAGAAATCGAGTTTAAACAAACCAAACATTAAATCTTCATTAAGAATGCTAATACCTGACGGTATTAGCCCATAACCATTATAATTATACAAGTGTGATCAAATAACCAAGGTAAACTAAATGTTTTACCGAACGATACCAAAAATTAAATGATTACAAGAGTATAGGAATTACACGGTGTCTTCTATGGAATCGTGATCAATGCTTGACCTTTGGCTGCTCTTCTTCTCTTTAGAAAATTCTCTTTTATTTGTATGGTATAGAGAATATAATTTTACACACTGAAAACTCATTTTTGAGTCTTCTATTTATAGTGTCTGAAAATTGATGGATACGCCATATTGAATGAGGTCAATACGGCATATAGGGGTGTTTTCCTTAGACTGCGCGCTACGTTTATAATCAATCAGATATATCCTTCCCAAATTATATTTTTCACCAAATATTTAAATGTTTATCCAGCTGGATACGGCGTATAAAGGAACTAGGATACACCGTATTGGGAATTGAGAATGCGCATTTTCTTGTAAAGTCCAGGCGCTAATACACCGTATCTTCTTTTTTGGATACGGCGTATTAAGCAGAAATAAGCAATCTTCAAATATCACCATTTAAGCTCCAAAAAGTGCGCCTTTTAGCATGTCTTCACAAATCACTCCGTAATTACTACAAGTTACAGCTTTAAGCAATTAAGTAACTATTATAGCAATAATTATATGAAAGTGAGTAATTTATTCAGGATAAATGACGGTATAAATGTAACGTTATTTGATGTCATCAACAACTGAAGGACAAAGAAAATCATGGAGACAATGAACGCTACATTTGATGAACTTTCAGCTATGGTTTTAAATAAAGCAGTTCAAAACCCGGGCTTCAAGGCATGACTTCTGGACAAATCAGTTCAGGACTCGACCTTACTTATGCTCCGTTAACAATAACATCTCAAAAACTAACTGAACGTGAATTGGATCTCTTATTTGAAGACATGTATGATGATTATATTGGTGGTCAACCGTCAGCTTCTACAAGAACTGCTACGACTGCTCAAGCTCCTCAAGTTCTTCAAACTCTAACGGCATCTACATCAACAGCAAACACCTCTCCGACACCAACAAATTCATCTTCATAAGTTGCAGATATTCCAAACACTTCACAAGATGTTGACGAGCTTGAATCACAACAACAACATGTTCAGCAACAAGATAATCAAGCTCAGCTCCAACCTAAAATTGTTGCTAATAATGTTCTAAATGCTATGATCGATGGGAATATGTTTGTAAATCTGTTTGCTCCACCATCCACAAGTGCTGCTGAATCATCATCTTTACAATATGTGGATCCATCAAACATGCATACGTTTTATCAACCATACCCTCATGAATATCTATGGACTAAGGATTATCCTTTGGAACAAGTGATAGGAGAACCCTCACGACCAGGTTTGACAAGAAACCAGTTACCAACATATGGTGACATGTGCATCTATGCCCTGATTATGAGCACTATGGAACCAATAAATGTCAAAGAGGCTATGACCGACCCTGCATGGATTAACTTAATGCAAGAAGAGCTTCTCCAGTTCAAAAGGCTTGATGTATGGGTGTTAGTTCCTCCCCCGGATAACATAAAACCACTTACTTTGACATGGTTATTCAAGAACAAGCACGATGAAGAGAACATGGTCATTAGAAACAAGACTCGTCTGGTTTTGAGAGGGTACCGCCAAGAGGAAGGAATAGATTTTGAAGAATCCTTCACTCCGGTTGCTAGGATGGAAGCTATCAGGATATTTTTGGCCTACGCTGCACATAAATCATTCACCGTATTCCAAATGGACGTGAAAACTGCTTTCTTGCATGGTTCGTTAAAAGAAGATGTGTACGTGTGTCAACCTAAAGGTTTCATCGATGTTGATCATCCAAGCCATGTCTACAAGCTAAAGAAGGCTCTATATGGGTTAAAGCAAGCACCAAGGGCATGGTACGAAGAATTGTCAAAGTTTCTCTAACAGAATCACTTCAACAAAGGCACAATTAACCCTACGCTATTTACAATACGCTTCGACGATGACATCTTAGTGGTACATGTCTATGTTGATGATATTATCTTTGGTTCTACAAACCCTAGGTATACCTAATTATTTGTTGATCTTATGAAATGCCGCTTCAAAATGTCAATGATAGGGAAATGACGTTTTCCTTGGTTTAAAAGTTAACCAATTCCTCTGTGGCATCTTTATAAAACAGTCTAACTACGTGTTAGAAATCCTTAAAAAATATGGAATTGAAACTTGTGATCCCATTGGTACTCCCATGGAGATCAAAGACAAGCTTGACCTTGACAAGAATGGGACTTTAGTCGATGCAACGAAATATCATAGCATGATTGGTGCCCTAATGTATCTTACGTCAAGCAGACTGGACATTGTACATGTTATTTGTTTGTGTGTTCGGTACTAGGCTCAGCCAATCGAGAATCACCTCAAGGAGGTTAAAAGGATTGGGGAACCGTCAATATGGGTGTCTGGTATACGAAGGATTCTGGTTTTAAACTAATTGGATTTTTGGATGCTGATTATGCGAGATGTTGAGACTCCTTCAAAAGTACTTCTGGTGCAACTCAATTCTTAGGCAAAAAGCTGGTGAGCTGGTCCTCGAAAAACCAAGACTGTACGACGCTGTCATCCGCAAAAGCAAAATATGTGTCTATATCCGATTGTTGTGCCCAAGTCATTCGGATGCAGACACAGTTAAAAGATTATGGCTTTCACTTCAACAAGATTCCTATCTTTTGTGATTCGACATCAGCCATAGCCATATCTTACAACCCGGTCCAACACTCAAGAACAAAACACATCACCGTCGGCTACCATTTTATCAAGGAGCACGTAGAAAAGGGTATGATTTAACTGTATTTTGTCAAGACTGATTACCAATTGGCCGACTGATGACATCAAATAACGTCACTTTTATAGCATCATTTATCCTATGAAAATAACCCATTTTATATAATTATTGCAAAGAATTGTTACTTAATCGTTTGTATTTGAGAATTGTAGTAATTATAAAGTACTTGGTAAAAGTTAACTAAAAGGCACACATTCTGGAGTTTAAAAGGCCGTATCAACCTTTTTCCAGACCTTATAAATAAAAAACTCAAAAATAATTTTTAAGTGTGCTAAATCATATTTTCGATACCTAAACCATAAAATTTGATTTTCAGAGGAAAAGAAGAGCAGAAGAGGTCTTACAACGTAATCAATTCCATAGGAAACATGTTATAATCTCTTATACTCTTGTAATCATTAAGTTTTTGGTATCTATCGTTAACTCGGTTAGTTTACCTTGGCTAAATTATTACTCTTGTATTGATAATAACGTTTGAAGGCTAATACCTTCGGGTATTAGCCATTATTTTAGTTTGTTTATCTTGATTGCTTAATTTATTGTTGATTGCTTGTTTATGTTTATCAGTTTATACTTGTTTACGTGCTTTTATATGCGACCTATCATTCAACTTGATCTAGTGATACAGACCAAGTAATTTAGATGCCAGGATAGCTCTTTATATAGTGATTTATACATCTAGACCAATAGGATCACAAATAACGACCTATCTTTGCCCTTAGATTGTGAGCTTAGTTGGACCAACGGGTGACCTTAACATCAACGAGTACGTTCTTAATTAATTAATAAAGACTTGGTTAGTGGACTACTAGTGTATGAAACCTGCTTGAGCTTAAGCAGTAAGTGGGTAAAGTCTCTATGAGCTAGGGTTTAACAAGATCACCATTGCTTTAATCCCTAAGATAGATTATAATCAGCAAATAAGGATGCTTTATGCGGATGCGTTTAATTGTGACAGAATTCTACGTGTCTAGGTCTTAGGAAGAAGTACCGCCTAAATCTTAAGAATGATATGCCGCCTCGAGATAAGTAATCATTGCACTAAATAAACAAACCAACGTTCTGATTGGATTAATAATGGTTAATACAGTTTTCTTATATTTGGCTAGACCGCTCTTTTATCTTCTGTTAATTTGCTTGCGTGTGTTTTAGTGTCTTAAGTTGATTTTAGTCACCACAAAACCCGTGCCAGTCTCTCAGGCTGAAAACCCCCTTATCCGTTAGATTTAGGATTAACATAGGTTTAGCATAGGTTTAACATAGAATAGAATTAACTTAGTTTAGATAACCAAAATATTAATAAATTGAAAGATTGTTTCTCGCTCTTAGTGATCGACACCCTACTTACCACGAAACTACCACCGATCGGGTACACTGCCCGTTAAAGTGTTGTTTTTGGTTAAGTCGGCAAAATATAAATTTAAAACTTGAAACCATAAAATTACAACCACACAACGACACATCAAGTTTTTGGCGCCGCTGCCGGGGAGTGAAAATTTAATCTTGATTTTTATTTGATATTTTGGTTTTTAACATTAGATTAGATCTAACCCTTAGGATTAGTGTAATTTAGATTAGTGTATAATTCTGTATAATTTTGTATATTCTGTATATTTGTTTGCTTGTATATTTGCTTAGTCTAATTGTTTGTTTGTTTAGTTGTTTTCTCTAATACACTGTTCTGGTCGATAAACCAATACGGCGTATCCACTTCCATTGGATAAGACGTATCCAACCTTCTTATCCAATACATTGTATTCGTTCAAAAGGAAGATACGACATATTCAGATCCATTGAATATGGCGTATTAAGTATCTGATACAGTAGCATAAAAGTTTTTCATACTCAAACTTAAAGCTCAAAATTTTATACACGCCTTTTTTCAACTGGTTCTACTGATAATTTTTTGGATTTTTTCAGTAATAATGACAAAAGTAATCAAGGGAGAGTTCGAGAAACTTGAGTCCATAAAGATAAATGATGTATTGCTCACTTGCAATACATCACCTGAAATTTTCAACGAAGAATTCAACCGGATGAGCAAAATGGAAAACGACTTGTTTACATATGAGGTTGAAATTGCTGAGGTTACTAACATTCCATGTGACTTAAAAAAGGAAGATGATTCGAAACAATAAATGTCACATGAACCTGATAATGATATGGAATATGATCCATCTGATGTTGAATTTATTGGGCTAGAGGTGATGATGAAGTTGTACTCACCGACGAAGAATCCTCTGATTCTGATGATGAAGATGAAGATGCTAAGATTTTTAGGATCGAGACTAATGTATTTGACTTCGAGACTCATTTGTGTAGGTCCTTCAAGGAGTTTAATTAACTTCTGCAAATCGATCCAAATGTACTTACTAAAGATATTGATAGATTTAAGACTTACGAAGAATATAAGCACGATTGGATATATGAGTGAAATAAAGATGTGCCATGGGTGCATGAAAGACCATGGACAGAGAATGGAGTATGGAAGGAACCAAATCCAGTTAAACATCATTATAAGCCATTTAATTATAAAAGTAGGTATTCGGAGTGGCCTACATGTAGCTGGAGAGAAGATGGATATTGTAATGGAGGAAACTTGCCTGGAGCTTACATAGTTGGAAACACACTCCGTTACCAAGATTTAGAATTGTATGATGCTTTGAAGGATAGCAAACTCAAAGAGGAAGCTTTAAAAAAATAAAGCTATCATGGAAGGAACGATTGACGATAATGATGAATCAATTAATAATAGATGGAGAAGATGAGACGGCTATGAGATTACCGACCATGATCAAGAAGAAAGAGAATATGAGAATGAATATGAAGATGAAGAAAGATGTGAATTGTTTGATAATCATGAGTTGTCGGTTTGCACTGTAAGAAGATTCGAGATGATCAAGTATTCATTCAGACAAGACGAAGAGTATGTTGCTGTTAAAGAAGATGAATACGAAGATTTGACGAGTACAAGCGAAGATGTATGCCGAGCATACAAAGAAATATTTCGCATGATAGACGGAGGATGGATGGTAACAAGAACCGAATGAAGAAAGCTGGAAGGAAAAAGTCTAACTTAAAGACTAGCTGAAAGAAAAGTGCTTCCTGGGAGACAACCCGGATTGTTATTTATTTTTATCGAGTCTGTCTTCCCAGACATCAATACGGCGTATCTGCTCCATACCATACGGCGTATTGAATGTCTGGACGTTATCAGTCCTTTATTTTTATGCACATTAAATATTATTGTCAGTTCTATTAATACGGCGTATTCATGTACATGATACGGCGTATTCAACCGACTGACCCATATTTAGATACCTTTTACAGGTTTCTCAATACGGCGTATTCCAGTTTATGGATACGGCGTATTGGTCTCCTATACAGTTTATTTAGCTTATTTAATTAACTGTAGATACCCGAGATAGGATTTTACATGTTTTTCCTATATTTTGCACAGGACTTCGCTATAAAGAAATCGACGATGTTGGTGAAATATCTACAAGATGGAAATCTAGAAGTGTTGGAGTCTTGAAATCTTAAGATGGTTGTTCAACACATATCCTTGCTCATGAACTCAACATGGAGAATCTATCAAGCCAAATATTAGGGGAGTTTCTCATTCTTATTCTGTTAAATTCCCGTTTTTAATGTTTTATCTATACAACGAGGATGTTGTGTAATTCAAGTAGGGAGGTGGGAATTAGAATGTATACTTGACCTATTTTTCACATAAAATGCTTAAATTTAAAAAAATTTCAAACATACTTTTGTGAAATTACTTGTTACATAACCCGCACACAATAACCCTTATTAGATATTATGAGGATTTAACCTTATCTATTTCCAAATGTTTACCCAAATTCACAAATTTTGAGTGTGCCGAGTAGATGTTGTGACTTTAGAAACTTGGTTGATATATCTATTCGTGGTCAACAATAATGAGTACTATGGATTTAGATTGAGTAACTTGTTTAAATTTGTAAATTTCTAGGATTACACCCCAAAAGCCTTTATATGTTGTTTTAGTAACTAACTACACTAGTTAGTTAAATTCTCGTATAAACTCTTTGTTTACTCTCATCTTAAGAGTAAGATACCCCTAGAAAAACTAATAGAGCCAATCCTTTAGGAATAACACCAACTATTCGTTTTATTACACCTTTACATCTTAGCCTACCCTGTTAGATTAAGTCCATTTATCAGTTGCTAGTTGCTTAAAGTGTAAAGTATGTATTTACCGTGTCTTGTGTCAATTTTCGATCTTTGGTACGGTTGGGAAGGAATTTGCACATTGCAAATGGAAATGTATAAAGTAGTTAAAACTCATGTATTTTTACTACCAACATAATTATTGGTATGTCCGAAGAATGAAGAATTATTGAAGGAATTATCCAGAGTTATTATGATCGTGAAGATAGTGAAATTACACCAAGAAATTTACAAATTAGAAAAATCACAACAAAAATTAGAAAAATCATTAACCATGGGTTTTACGCGAATGAGGAAAGTTCTGAGATAATCGTTTCGCAACAAAAAAAATTAGAAAAATCACAACAAAAAAAGATTATAGAAGGAATTTATTTTCATATATCGTGAAGAATTATCGAAGGAATTATCCAGAGTTTTTCTAATTTTTTTTCTAATCTTCAGCTGCCTTGTTGGTGTGGTACTTTTGGTGAAAGATTATAGAATGATCAACCCTAAGCCTTATAATAAAAACCCATTTTACCTTTATAAACTTGTTACTCCTTAGCTATAGTGGTGGGGATGTGTATCCTTGCCAAGCCTATGATAGAATACTCATCACGACCAAGCAATTGAGCAAATTAGTTACATGTTACCACATAGATTAGTTGAGTGATTTGAGTGTTTTTATCTTCCTATTTCATGAGGTTTTTGGTTGTGTACTTGTAACTGATCAAATAAATTCTTATTGGAAAAATCCTTAGGGATACAATTTCATAAACTTCTAAAGGCTACTTGAGGACAAGTAGGATTCAAGTGGGGGGATATTTGATGATATTAAATAATGTCACTTTTATAGCATCATTTATCCTATGAAAATAACCCATTTTATATAATTATTGCAAAGACTTGTTACTTAATTGTTTGTATTTGAGAATTGTAGTAATTATGGAGTACTTGGTGAAAGTTAACTAAAAGGCACGCATTCTGGAGCTTAAACAAAGAAATATGAAGAAAACTGATTTTGACATCTAATATGCCATATCCATCAAGGAAGATACGGCGTATCTGTGCTTCCACTTCACAAAAGACCATGAAGGAAACAAGATCAATACGCCGTATCCAGGGAAGACCAATACGCCGTATTCAAGTTATGGAAATAAAATATTCTGAAAGATATCAAACGTGGTTCCTACACCAAGAAATCCCTAATACGCCGTATCGAAGACTTTTGATACGTCGTATCGACCTTTTTCCAGACCTTATAAATAGAAAACTCAAAACGAGTTTAAGAGTGCTAAATCATATTCTCGATACCTAAACCATAAAAGTCGATTTTCAGAGGAAAAGAATAGCAGAAGAGGTCTTGCAACGTAATCAATTCCATAGGAAACAACTTGTAATCTTCTATACTCTTGTAATCATTCAGTTTTTGGTATCATTCGTTAACTCGGTTAGTCTACATTGGCTAAATTATTACTCTTGTATTTATTATGACGTTTGAAGGATAATACCTTCGGGTATTAGCCATTGTTATGAAGATCTGAATGTTTGGTTTATTTATCTCGATTGCTTAATTTATTGTTGATTTCTTGTTTATATTTATCAGTTTATACTTGTTTACGTGCTTTTGTATGCGACCTATCATTCAACTGGATCTAGTAATACGAGCCAAGTAATCTAGATGACGGGATAGCTCCCTATATAGCGATTTATACATCTAGACCAATAGGATCACAAATTACGACCTATCTTTGCCCTTAGATTGTGAGCTTAGTTGGACCAACAGATGACCTTGGGATCAACGAGTACGTTCTCGATTAATTAATAAAGAATTGGTTAGTGGACTACTAGTGTATGAATTACCTTTAAGCAGTAAGTGGGTAAAGTCTCTATGAGCTAGGGTTTAACAAGATCACCATTGCTTTAAAAACTAAGATAGATTATAATAAGCAAATAAGGATGATTTATGCGGATACGTTTAAATGTGACATAATTCTTTGTATCTAGGTCTTAGGAAGAAGTAACGCCTATGTCTTAAGAATGATATGCCGTCTCGAGATAAGTAATCAATGCACTAAATAAACAAACCAACGTTCTGATTAGATTAATAATGGTTAATACAGTTTTCTTATATTTAGCTAGACTACTCTTTTATCTTCTATTAATTTACTTGTGTGTGTTTTAGTGTCTTAAGTTGATTTTAGTCACCACAAACCCCGTGCCAGTCTCTCAGGCTGAAAACCCCCCTTATCCGTTAGATTTAGGATTAACATAGGTTTAGCATAGGTTTAACATAGAAAAGAATTAACTTAGTTTAAATAACCAAAATATTAATAAATTGAAAGATTGTTTCTCACTCTTAGTGATCGACACCCTACTTACCTCGAAACTACCACCGATCGGGTACACTGCCCGTTAAAGTGTTATTTTTGGTTAAGTCGGCAAAATATAAATTTAAAACTTGAAATCATAAAATTAACACCACACAACGACACATCACCAACCTTTTCACCAAAGCCCTTCTAGTGGATAGGTTTAATTATTTGGTTCGTCGCCTTGGTAAGCGCAGTTTGTCTCCACAAGAGCTTGAACGTCTTACAAAATCACAGTAATTATTTGTATATATTTATCAGAAAAACAAAATATAAAATTATAAAACCTATAAAAGCAAAATACAAAATAAATTTTTTTTAAAAATACCAAAAATAATCTTCTCTGACATGTCTCTCGACAATCAATAACATTTACGAACCTAGAAATGTTAATTAATTTTAACACGGGTGTACAAATGAAGTTCGAGCGAGAGTTTCAAAAGTTTTCAAAACATGTCTCTTCAAAGTTTTCTCTACGACTTCTAAGTAAATATCAGCTTAGGACTCGGACTCTAAAGAAACGAAAATGTTCATTTATGTACATTTATCCTAAAACAATGGGAAGTTCATATCTTCTCGGTCTTGAGCAAAGTCATAAAAACATTGAACGTTTTGAATGCTCAAGAGAAGCACCAAATAAATAATAATTAATAAGACAAATATAAAATCATTTTCCTGTTAAACATATTTTTTCAAGATATTTTCATAAAGAAATATTCAAAATCTTTCATAAATTATGTGCTCAACAAACTCCCACTCAAAGTTTTTACTCTAATATATTTTTGAGGAGGAGCATAAAATTTGAAAATTTATTTCAAATAGTTCATTCGGCATGCACTCCAGTTCTCCCATTGATTAGTTAGTTTAAAAGTGGATCAGCATACATTAACTTGTATTTTAATTCACTTGGTAAGTTAAAAATTGTCACCACATATGCAATTTTTAAGGGGGAGAATAGTGATTAAAATGTGATTAATACAGCTTAATAATGGATGAGATCTTTTGAATATAAGTACGTTCTCGTCCTTGCATGTGCAAAACTCTTTCATAATATGATGCATATGTGTAGGGGGATATTTGGTGATATAGAAAACTCTTAATGTGTAATAAATGATTTTTCAAACATGTTGATTGTTTTTTCAATGGTTTTATAGCTACCATGGAAATACCAAACACCGACCAACTTTTGTTTCTTACGATGTTATATGGCGGTTAAGGTTAGGTATTTTGTTCCATGATCTAGCCAGAACCGAAGGGATCTACCCAGGGACACTCCATTATATATAATAGAAGTCCTTAGGTATGATTGAAAAAAGGAGTAAAGTGAGATTGGAAAGAATGTTATCCAAGGCATGAGTTATCACTGGAACAAACCCAACATGGTGATAATGAGGACGTGTTGGAATAACATTGAAGGGGTTGAAGAATTAAAAAGAAATGTAAGGATAAAGGGTGTAAAGAAAGAAGCCCTCCATACAACCTTAGGCAGAAACCGGGTCAAGGCATAATCTATAGGTAATCACAAATATGATTATGATATTGAAGATAAGTCATCATGGACCCAGTGATGCAATGCACAACCCATCCCAGCTACTCAAGCTTCTCTCAAAAGAAGTTTGTTTCATTTCTCATGGAGATCAACACGCTTCTATTGGCTTTCTCATTTCGAGATAGTTGATATTGAAAAGGTGGCAGTTCACTCCAGCCTCTTATCACCAAATAACAAAAGTGAACTTATAGAGTCTAGAGCTAACGAGATCAATCAAAAATCTCATTAGGACATAAATTTGAATATACAATCTTGTTTGTCATTAAGAACACAACTTGTACAAGAGTTCTACGCATTATCCTTGTGATAATTGCCAGAACATTCAAAGTGATACTATTTAGTATTCACAGTGATGAATGGAAATCCTTCCAGAGTCAACATCAACTAGCTCTGCGGTAGATGACTTGCGAGATTCTGTAGGAATCAAGTTGTATTAACTGGATATTAATTTTGGTTCAGTAAATGAATTAACGACTCAATCAGAAAGATAGTAACTATCTGATTCATCCTTACCGTGTTGTTTGCTTTGAGATGCTCCGGTAACAAGAACGGCTAGTGCAGATGCGAAACCCTGTCAAGAAGATTCTTAGATTCTACCTAATCACAGGCAGTATTTATACTAATTAATGGGGAACCATGGTTATTGCTACCGTATTCGACAAAGTGACAATGACACATTCGTCCATATATGTTTTTATCACTAATCTATACATGCAGGTTTTCTCGACAGTAGCTGCATCTTGTCCATGGCGAGTCAAGATTCACTACCACATGCTCATGATCAATCGAAAAAGATAATTACATGATGAAATCTCAAGTACATATGTCAAAGTCTTTCGCGAGCTCTGATGTACAAGAACTTCCTCAAAGAACATCAATGATAATATGGCAAGCAGATCAAGTATAAGATCAATGTTAAGGGAGATTGTTAGCAAGCTTTCAAGATAATAAGCATGTGGGTAGAGACACAAGATCGTAAGGCGACATAAGATTCCAGGATAAAGATTTAAAGATCTCAAAGTCAAAAATAAAGTCCAGGCTAAAGACCAAGACATCAAGATTAAGTTAAAGAATGTCAAGTCAAAGATCAAGATCCAAGATCACAAGCATGCAAATGAAGCGTTAAAAGAATTCCCAAGTACACAAGGCTTAAAGATTCAAGACGTCACAAGAAGTGAAGCCTTTATTACAATGACCACCCCTTAAGGGGAGATTATTAGCCATGTATTTATGTAAAGTGATGGTCATTATATATTCCTAATCCTTATATAGGAAAACATAGTTTACGGGAATACATTTAAGCTAATTGGGCCCAAGTGTCAGGCTTTAAGCCCATTAATTTTAGGTTTGGCCCAAAGAAAGTCCAAACCAACCCAACAAGGGTCTATCCTCTTAGTAGTATAAATACAACCCTCCTAGCATGTTAGGAGGGTGTTGGTTCTCATTTTCTCTAGCTAATGAAAGCCTTCCATTTTCTTTTTACTCTTTCTCTCTCTAAGATTTTGTATTTTTCATGTGTGTTTAATGTGGATGATATAGGCTAACAAGACCATTCTAGATTAGGAGTTTCAGGTCTTTCAACAACAACTCGCTTGAATCATTTAGACCTACCTTGTTTAGGAGAAGTGTTATTATGTAGCATATCATTAACAGCCAAATCATCATGTTGTACCATTCCATCATCATTCTCTACATCATCTTGTAAAAGCTCTTTATCTTCTACAACTTAGTTAGTTGCTGATGGCTCAGTTGGAGCTTTAGCTACTATTGATGACTTGCTTTGAGTATACCTTTCTTAGAAGATGATGTGTCAGCATCCTTTCTTTTCCTCTTCTTTGAGTCTTTATCGGTAGGAGGATCTTGATCTTGATCATGATGTCTTTTCAAAGTTTTTACAGGATCAAGTTCACTCTTTGCCATGGCTTCATCCATACCTATTGACTCAATCAAAGCATTGTATAATTCTAGATGTTTTTGATGATCAAGAAATGAACGACTCCTCAGCATCATGTCATGGAGCTTGCTCTTTAAATCATACTCTAGGAATGAGTTTTTAGATGTGGATGGTGTCTGGTAAAGAGTAATAGGAATCGTCTTTAAGACATCACAAACCGTGGTATCTATTCTAGGATGGGCGACCTCAGGTACAAATTTTGGTAGAAACTTCTAAAGCTCATTCTTTACTTCATTCATCATGTTGGCTTGCATAGAAGTTTCAATTACGTCAGTATGATTAATCTTTAACATTCTAACAACCTTCTTTTCTAGTTTGATGAGCCTCTGCAAGACTGCATCAACATTAACCTTTTCTTTTAGTTTCTTGGACTTCTTGAGGAATATCTTAGTTTTGCTTCGCTTTGGTTGGGGTTGAGGTGGTTGTTGTTTTGGTGAATGTATTGTTTCTTGAATCATTGTCACAACTGAATCAACGAGTAGAGTTCTTTAGACAGCTGGGTTCTCTTAAAGATCGAGAACCTTCACCATTGACTGAACTTCAGCTTCAACTAGTTCTTTCAATACTTCAGTTAATGAGACATCAGGATTTTCATTGATAAATTGATTACCATATTCAGAAGAAGATAATGTCAAGCTGGAATTGGGATGTGGTACTACAGGTTTCTCGACATGTGGCTCGGGTACACTATCTTCAGCTTGAACATTTCCAACTTGTTCATCCATAGCTTTATCTTCAACTGCTTGTTCATTTGCATCTTTTATATCTCTAGCTTGCTTTAAAGCATCAATCTTTATTCTTTCATCATTTGAATTCTCTGGACTTGCTTCATCATCGGTAGTTAAGAATCTCTCTTCATCTTTAGATTTTGAACTTGAACTGCTAAAACTGCCACTTAGCCCATCAGGAACCTCTAGTATCATACCATATCCTTCATCTGGACCTTTAGAGCGTGGTTTGAAGATGAAATCATCTATACTTTCTTTTCTTGTTTTCTTCATGTCTAACAAGTATTGAGCAACATCATATAGAGTTTCAACACCTTTTCGCTTCTTTGAATGATCCAGAGATCCTTCATCTGACTCCTTGTGAACTCCTTTTCCAATGACAACACCAGTTTATCTTCAAATCAATTGATTTTCTTCTTCATCTTCTGTCTCTTCTTCTATAACCTCTTCTGATTGACCAGTTTCTTCGATGACTATCTTTGTACGCTTCTTCTTTGGAACCCGTACAATTTTAGTCTTCTCCACTACTACTTCAACAGCTTTCTTGGTAAGCACCCCTTTACCTCGAACTTTGGCTGGTTGATCTCCCTTAGACTTAGCCAAGTAGTTCAGATAATCAGCAGAAGCCTTGATTTCATCACTCATCATCTCCAATGGAATTTCCATTCTATAAATTAGGTCTTTCACTCCCTTGTTCGCAAACTTCAAGTTTCTAAGAACTGCATCAATCTTTATGACATGGTGGTATGATTGGAGTTTCTTGAATACATTGTTGTGGTGGGATAGTATCTATTTATTGATAAGATTTTTGAATCTGGGAAAGGGTAGCAGCTCCTTCTTCTTTTTATTGATTTTATAGGTGTCTATTTGAAACTTGAAATCCTCCCAGATCAGTTCAGCATAGTCAACATTTAAGTATATAACCATTCATCAAAGAACTTGTACCAATGCCAGTCTGGGTCTATCAAATCTAGAAGCCTTCCTGATTAAGCATCTGTTGATCATTGACATGAAGGTTCTCCAAGGTTGGTACATGTTGTTGATTACCATCTTTGATACTTGCTCAAGATCTTCAGGATATCCAAGCTTCTTGATAAAGGAAATAATTTCATCTTCTAGAGGTGGTTGAACAAATAGATGATCAGAGGCTTTGGGAGTTATTTGTAAAGCTTGACGAAGTAATTCTGCATTCACATTAAATCTTTGATCATCTAATGAAATAAGTCTTGGCTTCCAAGTTGTATGCAACTGTATGCCAAAATTATTGCATGTATATCTCTGGTGCATCAGTTGTTGCAATGAAAGCATTAAAGAAAGAATAATACCTTAGAATTTCCAAACATAGTTTGTAGATGACATCGGGTTATGGTTTCTCTAATGTAATTATGAAGTTGTTGAGTCCGGTCTTTATTGTTCAGTAACTGAACTAGTTTCTCACCTAGATGGTCTTGTTGTTGATTCACTTGATGTTCAACCATTGATTCTGCTAAGAATGTCAATCCATGTTCATATATATGACAATTAAGACACAGATTCAATTAATTTTCCATTATGTTTTAACTGATGTTTATTTTAATTACAGATTGTTTGATCCATTTCAAGTTCACATTGTTAAAGTCAAACTTTAGTCAACGGTCAAAGTCAACAGTCAATGGTCAAATGGTCAATGACTTGGTCAAACTTGTCAACTTCAGTCAAATCGCGTGAATCATGAGAATAAACCGCGGGATTAGTTAAAACACACCGCAAGATTAGTTGGAAAAAACCACTAAGTTTTTTGATCATACCGCGTGATTTGATTGATCAAATCGTGAGATCAAATTTGGTCAAATCGATGGATGTGTTAGATCAAACAGCGGGGTTTTGGTTAACAAATTGTGGTACCTAATTTGGCAAATCACGGGGATATAAATATCAAACCATAGGACATATGTAGTCAAACCGCGGGGTATTGATATCAAATCGCGTGTTTATCACCTGTCAAACCGCTTCTCATATGGGATCAAGTCGCAGGGATAAAGGGTCAAACCGCTGAATCCATGGGATGAAACCGCTAGCTAATGACCATCAAACCGCTGCCCTACCAGGTCGAATCATGGGACTAACCAAGTCAAACCGCAATATGACCGAGGTTAAACCGCCTGCTCAGTATGGTCAAATCGCTTGGCACAAAAAATTAAAACACAACTTTTTAACTATCACTCTTGGCACATATCACATCTTACACAGATCTGAAACATGACATTATTACAAGAAAGAACAACACTCATTCCATACAACATTAATGGAGAAACAAGCATACTTTTAATCCTAAATCACAAACCTCATTACCAATTCATGTTGTTTTGAGTTAAATCACACTAAGCATAATTATAGAGGGCATCTATGAATAACTTATAGCTATTATAACCACGCTATGTCTTAAACAAACAACCTAACTTTCTTTACATCAAACCGCGACACAAATATCATTCAAATCCTAGTTCTTGTGAATTAAGATATCACATACATGTTACTAACACATCATGGGATTACAATAAGCTTATAACACATAAACCCAAGAACATAAGAACACCCTACAATATTCTTACACCAAAACGCATAGAAAAATTAAGCCTAGCAATCATTTACATTTGATTCATGCAAAACTGTTTTAACACAAGCTTAAGCATACCCTAAACATTCAAAGCCCTATGGTTAATTGACCTCAATTACAACTTGATTCTTATGAACCCTAATTATAAAATCAATGATTTTAAGTGAATGAAGGTGAAACAAGTTAATTCCTTTAAACCCTAGGATGTTTAGATGATTAGGAACATGTTTTTAGTATTACCTTTTGGATGAAAACACGTTCTTGATTTTGCTTAGAGTTGGTCGAGTGGTTTGAATAAAAAACAATGTGTATGTTTGGTGACTTACAAACAAACCGCCCCTTGGTGGTATATTTTTGAAGTTTTCAAAAATGGCAAAAACAGTCCTTGAGTTTTAGATGTTATTCATTTCCATTAAATAAGTTTCCTAAGGCTAAAGCAACTATTGAAAATGGCAACTTAGGTCCTTGTAGTGTCAAACCTAAATTTACTAATTCTTAAATTTTATTTTGGTCCCTAAAGTTTATGACAATGACATCTAAGGGCCTTGAAGTTAATATAAATTAACTTCCCTTCAAATAATGATCCGTCATTAACAAAAACTTTGTCCTTTTATTCCGTGACTTATTTTGAAAGACCGATTTAAAAGATTATTTGATTGCACTTTCTCCCCCTCAAACGAAGACCCGTTTTCTATTGAAAGAGTTGTAGTATTTTTTTGAGTGGTCGAATTATCTTTTTAAACCTTTTTGTGATTACTAAAAACACTTATTATTTTTGAAAGACAACACATTTTCACCTTAAGAAAGAAGATTTCTCTTCTTTTGAAAAATAAATGCACTGACACGTACATTTATTTTTGAGAGAGCACGGGTTGTGTAGCAAAGTATACACAAGGCTTTTGCATGACCATGAAGTAGATCATGCCCAAGAAAATTTAATTTCCCGTTGAGAGGCCAAGTTATCTTTTTGACGATATACTTGCCTTTAAGATGATGACCGGGTTACAATCTGAAATAATTGTAAACCACTGACATGTTTTGAAAACATTTGTAACTTCTGCTCGAACTTTATTACAGCCCCATGTCATTATTGAATGACTTTTCTAAGGCCGTAAATATTATCGATTACAGAAGATAGGTCATGAAGCATATTTTTGTATTTTTTTGAATTTCTTAATTTTATATTTGCTTTTTGTTGTTTTGTATTTTGTTTTTATAAAAGTTTTCTAAAATTAGAAAATCTGTTTGGGTTTTTCTTTGTTTAATAGTTTACATATGATACATGAAGATCCACCATTACTCTTCGTCAGATTCTGCAAGACTTTTCAATGTGTCCTAAGACATACTCTTCATTCCAAGCCGGCTGAGTAGAAATTCAAATCTTTCCTGGGCCAATGCTTTGTCTTGACGAAGTAGAGCTCAACCACACCATTCTCCACTTGTTCTTTGATGAAATGATATTTGACATTGATATGCTTGGATCTTGAGTGCTGGACATTATTGTAGCATAGAGCAATGGCACTTATGGTATCATAATACAGAGGGATTTTATTGAATGCAAACCCATAGTCTGTCAGTTGTGATCTCATCCATAGGATTTAGGCACAACATCTAGATAGGCTATGTATTCTGCCTTTGTAGTTGAGATAGTAGTGCTCTTCTATTTCTTTCAAGAATAGCTGACTAATCTGTCGCCCAAGAACTATACACTGCCATAGATACTTCTTTTAGTGTCTTGACACCTGGCGTGATCATCATCTACATAAGCTGTTAGTGCAATTCTGGTATCCTTTAAATACCAAAGACCCATATTGATGGTTCCTTTGAAGTATCAAAAGACCCGTTTTACCACATGTAAGTTCTTTTTGGTAGGCTTTGCTTGATACTAGGCACACATGCAGACTGCAAATACTAGATCGGGTCTATTGGATGTAAGATACATGAGGGAGCCGACCATACCTCGATAATGAGTAGGGTCAACTTGTATCCCTTGTTGATCTTTATCTAGTTTTGTTCTCTCCACCACTTGAGTATCAACCAGGTCATGAGATTCTATACCGTATTTTTTAAGTATTTCAAGAGAATATTTTGATTGGTTAATAAAGATGCCTTTAGGAATTTGAGAAATTTTAAATCTAATAAAGAAAGACATTTTGCCAATGATTGACATCTTAAATTTTGAACTCATTATATCAGCAAATATATCACAAAGAGCAGGATTAGTAGAAGCAAAAATAATATCGTCTACATAAATTTGTACCAGTAGGATATCTTTGCCTTCTTTCCCCGTGAACAATGTAGGATCAACATAACCTTTTAAGAACTCTTGGGAAAGTAGAAACTTTGACAGCAGATCATACAAAGCATGTGGAGCTTGTTTTAAGCCATAGAGAGCCTTCTTCAGTCTGTACACGTGGTAGGGTTGGTATTGATATACAAATCCCTTAGGTTGACTGACATAGGTCTCTTCTCGTAGCACACCATTCAAAAATGCAGTCTTGACATCTATGTGGTAGAATGTCATATTCTTGTGGGCGACATTTGCAACGAAGATTCTGATGGCCTCTATCCGTGCAATTGGTGCGAACGATTCTTTAAAATCAATTCCTTCCTCTTGACATAAACCCTTAGCTACCAACCTAGCCTTGTTTTTTAATACGCCCCCAAATTCATCTAACTTAACCTTGAATATCCACTTAAGGTTAATTAGCATGATGTAATCTGGATGAGGTACTAGCTTTCATACTTGCAGCCATTCAAATTCATGAATTTCTTCTTGCGTCACTTCAATCCAACAAGATTCTTTCAATGCTTCTTTGTAATTCTTTGGTTCGACTGAAGTGAGGAAAGAATAAAAATAGCACCACATGGCATCGGTTTGTAGTTTCCGTCTTGTAGAGATGGGTAGAGAAGGATTGCCAATAATATTATACAATAGATGATTCTTTGTCCATTTGCTGAGATGTTTAAATGGTTGGTTGGCTTGACACAAATTTGACGATGATTCTTTAGAGCTCAGTTCTGGAGTGAGAATATTGTGAAAGGGATCATTATCAAATTATGCATTATCAGTTTCTTGTATATGTTCTTCAACACTTGGATGAATGACTGGAGATTATGTTTCATGGGTTGTTTGTGAAGTCCTAGCAAAGGGTGCATCTTGATCAATTGAGGTTGAGAAAGGTGTACTGGTTGTATCATTAGGAATAGGATCAACAACACGAGGCACACGAGATACAACACTTGGTGAGGGCTAAAAGTATTCATCAAACATTGGTTGAAATAGGATATCCCAGTCTTTCTTGGTTGGTGGAACATAAGGTGTTGAGGAACATGGGCTTTAAACGAGTCTGAAACTGATTGTTCCAGGAGTCATAAGTTGAAGCTCGGGTCCTGAACCGAATTGTTCAGAAGCCATTGCCGTCATCTCATCAAATTAAACATGTAAAATTTCCATGATCAATCTTGTCCATTTATTATAGATTCGGTATGCTTTCTTTACGGGAGAATAGCCAATCAAAATACCTATATCAACTTTTGGTTTCAGCTTTCCCAGATCTTCACTTTCATTGGTACGATAGCATTGGGCACCAAAGTTATGAAAATACTTTAAATCTGGTTTTCTGTGTAAGAGCTCATATGGTGTTTTGTTGTAACGAGAATGTATAAAGGACCGATTCTGGGTATAACAAGATGTTGCCACTTCCTCTGCCTACAAAAATAATGGTGCCTTTAAGAATATCAACATAGTACGAGCAACTTCTACTAAAGTTCGGTTTCGTCTTTCGACAATGACATTCTGTTATGGAGTGCGCACAACTGATGTTTGGTGAGAAATCTCAAAATCTTCATTGTAGGTCGTAAGGGCCTGATTAACAAACTCTGTGCCATTATCTGTTCGAATATTCCTGATAGTTGCATTGAGACAAACTTGTATTTGATTCAAAAATTTGATTATGAACTCGAGAGTTTCATCCTTTGATTGTTAATATTTAACCTATGTAAACCTCGAATAATCATCCACAATGACTAAGATACACTTCTTCCCATTGATACTCTCAACACGCATTGGACTATAAAGTTCCATGTGCAACAAATACAACTTTTCTTGGATGGAATTTTCAAATTTAGGTTTATGAGTATGCTTCTTTATTTTTCCTAATGAACACGCAGAACACAAGTGGTCTTTCTCGTATTTCAATTTGGGCAAACCTCTAACGAGACCTTGTTTAGCTGGTTCGTTAATAGTAACAAAGTTTAAGTGAGACAACCTTCGATGCCATAACCAGGACTTGGTCTTAGAAGCGTTAGACAAAAGACATATTGGAGTGAATTTCATCATATCTTTAAGTGAGAGTGTGTATAATTTTTCCCCTAGAGCCCATAAGTAGATCGACACACTTCAAATCACAAACAAAGCAGGTGTGTTTTCGGAATGCTACTTCAAGACCAGAGTCACAAAATTGATCCACTGGAAATAAATTATGTCCAGGCGCCTCTACATAATAAACCCTGAAAAACATGACATTCCTAATCTGATAATCACCATACTCCATTATTGCTGCAACTTGATCATTACCAAATCTAACGGTTCCCATAAACTTGCTAACAAAATTGATGAGCTGAGAGCGCTGTCCGGTCATATGCTTGGAGCAACCTGAGTCCAAATACCAGAGGACGATCTGCAAGACCTGCGTTGGACACGAGAAGAATATGGAGAGTTTGAAACATTGGATCCCCAATTTTAGTTAGGTTCTGAGTTATTAGAATGCCTAGATGTTACAATCTTAGGTTTACTATTCGAACTCACAATGTTTGTTTTATTGGGTTTTCCTTGAGATACGCTACTAGGTAGTGTTTTCTTAATTACTTTTGGTTGAACTGATTTCCTAGGAGGCACTATTGTAGTGGAAGTGATTCTAGTTAAAGGGCACTTAGTTCCATCTATAGTGAAGGTCCTTCTTATAGGTAACCATCTGTGTTAAACTTTAGTAAACACTTTACCCGTAGGTTTCCACTCATTCTTCTATGCATTCAAATAATCAATTACACACGTATCATGACATGCATTAAACAAACATTCATTACATGTAGAGCACACAAATTCAGAATTCACCTTTAATACAAATGCTTAGTACTTGCATTACAAGAAAAAATACGATTCTTCTTATTCAAACTAGGCTTAACATTCCTAGGGTGGTCTTTTACTTTCTTATTCTTCTGGTTGCAACTGGATGTTTGCAAGATCCTATTGTTCCATGTATTGCCTTTAGGCTTTGATCTGCTAGCATAAGTAGAACTGTTTACTCATGTAGAAGTCAATAAAGGTTTGTTAGTAGTCTGAATGTTGAGTGTGTAGGAACCAAACTACATCATTTCCACTTCCTAAATCATACCAAAAGAGATTAAATTAAAAGAAAAAAGAAGAGAAGTTTAGTGAGAGAAAGTAGAGAGAGAAAGGAAAGATGGATTGAACTATGTGAAATGTTTACACAGAAATGAACAACCAACCCTTCTCCATTATGAAGAAAGGGTATTTATACCCTAAGGCTTTGAGCCGTGGGTTGTGGTAAGGTGGGTTGGCCTCGTGATTACTTTGGGCTTTAGCCCGATACACATACAATATTAGAATAACTAACGAGCCCACTATCTCTTTCTAGCCAATTAAAACGTATTGTGATTAAAGATCATGATTCCATGTTTGACTCATTATTTTGAGGCTAACAATCTCCCCCAAAGCAAGGTCTTTGAGATTGTCTTGTTGTTGAGTTCTTGAGTCTTTGACTTAGACTTTATCTTTGTTGTAGGCTTGTTCCTTCATATTGTGTGATCTTTGATCTTGAACCTTTATCATTTTCTTTTGACTTTGTCTTTAATTCTGAGATCTTTTCCTTGTTTGTTTTAATGTCTTTGCCATCTTGTGATCTTGTGTCTTGACCAACATGCTCATACTATCCATCATCTTTAAAGCTTTGTAACAATCTCCCATGAAAATCTTTCTCTTGATAATCTTGATATCTCTAAAGAAGATCTTGAATATCAAAGTTGCAGAAGTCTTTTGTCTTTGTTTGATCTTGATCTTTCTTGATTCTTGAGTTATTGATGCTAATAGTATGTCTTTGTAGCTTAAGCATGAGCATGTAGTAATGAATCTAACTCAACTGGAGTGAGGCTGCAACACCGTCGTTTGTACCTGCATTTGAATATTAGTGATAAACAACAGATATGGGTGAATATGGATTTGTCATTCATCGGAATATGGTTGCGGTAACCTCTGGTTCCGTGAGGACCGACCTGTGATTAGGTAGATTCAATTTAGAAGAATCTCCTTGATAGGGTTTCCAGCTTTAAGCGTAAGATCCTCTAACATAAATGTATTAGATTCACCATGCTTGCTTGTTCTCAATACCAGAATGTCTCAAAGCAAACAACACGATATGGGTGACTCAGATAGTTACTATCTTTCTGATTGAGTCATCAATTCATTTACTGGACCAAAATTTATATATAGTTGTCACAAGTTTGTATCATATAGAATCTCACAAGTTACCTACCGGAGAGCTTGTTTGATGTTGGCTCTGGAAGGATTTCCATTGTTACTGTGAATACTAAAGAGTATCACTCTGATGTTCAGGAAAAATCACAAGGATAATGCGTAGGACTCTTGTTAACAGCTTGTGAACTTGATGATGTTTAACAATTGTTTGTCATGGAATGTGTCCTAATGAGATTTATTTTATTGATCTCTTGGCTCTAGACTTGATTTGTACCTTTTTTTAGTAATCAAAGGCTGGAGCAGACTGCCACCTATTCAATATCAACTAACTCAGAGTGAGAAAGTCAATAGAAGTCGTGTGTATCTCTGTGACAAATGAGACAAGTGTCTTTTAAGAGAAACTTGAATGGCTGGGAAGGGTTGTGCAGTGCATCACTGGGTACATGATGTCTTGTCTTCAATACCAGAATTCATCTTTGTGAAAACCGATAGCATATGTATTGACCCAGTTTCTGCCTAAAGTGTGTAGAGGGATTCTTTCTTTTAACCCTTTATCCATACATTTCTTTTTCATTTTTCAACCCCTTCAATGCTTACCAAGACGTCATTACTAACACCTTGTTGTGATTGTTCCAGTGTTAACTCATGTCTTAGTCGGCATTATTCCCGTTTCTCATTCTTCTCCAATCATACCTAAGGACTGCTATTTCTAACTATGGAGTGTCCTTGGGTTGATCCCTCTGTTCTGGTTGGATCATTGGACTAATACCTAACCTAACCACCTTATGAATTGAGAATCATCGTGAGTTAAGATGTTGTTGGGTATTTGATCGTAACCATTAAACTTTGAAAATCAATCAAAGTGTTTGATAGAATTATCAAAATCGTTTGACACTTTGAGAGTTTCATCTTTTGGAAACCCCCTCCCCCCTCACATGTGCATCGATAACCGAAAGTGTTTTGCACATGTGGGTAAGAGTATAAAGAACTTTAAGTCTTTAGATCACTTATTATTTTCTATATCACATTTTAATTACATTTCTCCCCTTAGTTTAAATACTAATTCATTTAGTCTTTGAAATACTAAGTGATTAAAATTTGTCATGAAAATCCTGTGGGTAGAAAATGTTTCAGTATGAATTATGTGGAACTTTTTCTTCTTGTTCCCCTAAATTTTACATATGTTTGACACCAAAAGAAAATGATACCAAGTCGTAAAAAGAATATAAAATTGAGGGTGAGACAATGTTGAGCACACAATTTTGAAAGATTGTGAATTGTCATTGAAGAATTCTTGAAAAATTGTGCTCAAACACTTAAACATCCTATAACAAACATTCTATAGTAAGTTGTCATTATTAAAACTGATTTGTTATTAAGAGACTTTAGTTAATGTTTTGAATACATAAAGATTGTCGTGAGTTGATGTATCCAAAAACATTAAAACTTTGTTTTAAAAAAAACTCCCCCTCAACAATTGACTCATTTATAAAAATGATACCATTTGTTATAATATGATTGTCGTTGAAAACTTTGTGATGGACGGAGTGTTGAACACATAATTTTGAAAGATTTTGAATTATCATTGAAAAAATCTTAAAAAATTGTGTTCAACTCTTTGAAAAACCATATGTTAGAAGACTTCTCTTCTAACGCTAAGGATAAGCGCACTTATACGTACACTTTCCTTGAGCTCAAAACTTTGAATGTCTTGTAAGAACTGCTTAAGACCGAAAAAAGATGATTTTCTCGTTGTTAGGATAAGTTATCTTTATAGATAAACTTTCCTTTATTTGAAGTTCGGGTTATGTACTGATGTGCACATAAGCCATAAGAAAATTAGAAATGGCATGTTTTGAAACGTTTGAACTCTTGCTCGAACTTCATTTACACACCCGTGTCAATATTAATCGATATTTCTAGGTACGTAAATGTTATCGATTCCAAGAGACATGTCGAGAATATTCTTTTTGGAATTTTTTCGATTTTCTGATTTTGTGTGTGGTTTTTAAAAATTTCTATTTTTATATTTGGTTTTATAGATTTTATATTTTATATACAAAAAAATAAAATAAAATAAAATAAAATAAAAAATCAAGAAGTAAGTAAACTTCGAATCTCTTGGGACTTCGGTCTAGCAGATATCTCTTGTATCAAAGTTGTCCCATGTAACCTTGGTCTCCCAGATATCACATTTTATTTTATCCACACCTTGATTCTTTCCTTCTTCAGATTGAAAGGAGTATTTTCACACCCCGTTAGTGGCGGAAACATGGGAATACGACATCAAGATTCACATTGCACAAGATACAAGATCATACCATACATTTGTTTACATAAGTTTATTTACAAAGTTTACAATTTCAATATTTTGAAAAAAAGTCAAACTGTTGTCTTTCAATAAACTCCCAAATATACTCATCTTTTGTCTCAAATACTCCTCATTTACCTTTGCTACGACACACCTAAAAATGATACTCGAAAACGTCAACAATAATGTTGGTGAGCTCATAGGTTTGACCTTAAACCCAGTTGTTGTGCCAATCATTTAAACAGTGAACATTAGTGCTATATGACAATGAATATATGTAAACAAACCCATGGCTTAGCATCCCTGCAAATCATGTACGATGACCTAGCATCCCAGCTAGTCACCAAACCAGCATATACCAATGCTCTTGGAGCTGCAACTCCGATATGTCACTTACGCACCTAAAGGTCCTACCAGCTGTAGCACTAGATTAGGGCAGGACCTCACACATACTAGGGTAGGCATACCCCGTAGATCCAATTATCACATAAAATATTAGGATAGGCGTACCCATCCGATCCAATAACCACACAGATACTGGGATAGGCGTACCCCTCCGATCTAAACAATCATGTAACACATAATATTCACATAGCAGTCATAAGCACATAAATTGTTCCAAAACAAAACCACATTTCGCACATATCAGAAAACATTTCAAATTACATTTGAGTATCATTTTCCACCAATGGAAAAGATTTAAAAGTGGGGCTACGAGAACTCACCTCGATAGCTAATAATAACCGCATAGATAATCTCTACAATGCACCAATAATCTCTACACAACGCACAACGGTACCCGGTAACGACCTAACATAATTTCACTATATAAATATTCATACAAAGTTGTTTTATTGTACAAGCATTCATCTTTACTCACACAAAATCCTTATTCTCAATTCAAAACTCTTAATCTCGTTTCAAGATTCTAAATCTCGTTTCAAAACTTTATCTCATTATAAAAGCTTTATCTCATTACAAAACCTTAATCTTATATTATGGTTGTGTGGTAATTACGCAAAACGACTCAAGACACTCGGGCAAACTGCGACATCAATCACCAAAATACTCAAAATACATCCAACGACTAAATTGACACAAGTGACCAAACAATCCAAGGGAATCCGTCAAGAAATAGTAAGAGTTCTAAGATTGAAATAAACGAATCAACATTTCCGAAATTGATACAATATATATATATATATACAAACATATATAAGTATTTGATACTTAAAATAAAATAATAATATTTTATTATTATTTTTTGTCTTTTTTTATCGGGCTAATGGGGTAGGTATATTATCTTTTCATTTTTTTGTATGTTTACGTAAAATCGTTTAACCTTAACGCTTGATGTTTATTAAATTGATCTTTTGTTTCTAGTCAAATCAACACCAAACGTTTATTCCAAAATATTTTCTAAGTGTAACTCCTTTCACAAAATTTTGACATGACTCGTTTGTTTGCACACCATTTCCAAGATTTTCAAGCCTTATCATTTTCCCATTATTTGGCCAAATACCAAGGGTCCATATCTTTAACGCGTTTATCTAACCGTGATTATTTTCGACCAACTAATTTATTTTTTCCACTTTCAGAATTATTTGTAAGTTCTTTTATCCGTCCTTAGAAATCTAAATCATCAATTTCTCCCCTCTTGGGCCTAAAAGCCCAAGGTAAGTCAAATTACATTTGACAAGTCCAACAAAAACCCCTCTTAGTCCAAACCAAATCCATTAGCCCATTTATAAGTCCACAAACCCGTCTACAAATACACTATTCTGTTTACTTATTATTGGGCCTTATGGCCCATTAAGGTCTTAAACATTTAGCCCGATATCAAAACTTTAGTCCATACCTTTTTACATAAGTCCAAAATATAAACCAAAACCTAATGGGCCTTAGGTCCATTAAGTCGAAACACAATAAGCCAAATCAAGTAAGCCGAGGCCCAATAAGCCATATATATATATAAGCCGATTGTCAAAATAAGCTTATAATCCGAATTAATATAAACCTTAAGCTCAAATATAAGCCCTCCAAAATAAGTCGAATATAAGCCGAAGCTAAAATAAGTTATAAGCTCCATGTGAGCCGAAACCAAACGAGCTATAAACTCGCACAAGCCAAGACCAAATAAGCCAAACTCCAAATAAGATTAAGCGAAATAAGCTAATAAACCACAAGTAAATGGGCCAAGCCCATTTCTTCTTGTCAGACCGAGACCGAGAAAAGGCCCAAACCATACAGGTCGGTTGGGTCGAGCCTAAATCGAAATAAACCATAACCCAATAAGCTATAACTAGCTTATTTATAAGCGAAAACCCAAAAAAAGCCCTAATAAGCACTTGGACAAAAATGTTATTTTACCACACAACCACGATATTAAAAAGATCATTCCTTGGTATTTTCTTTTGACTACGATGCAACCAAACACACCCTATTCAAACCATTTTGTTTTCTAGTTTCGATTTTTTTACGACAATCAACTTGTACAATTAGTATTTAAACACCATAATAACCATAAAAGTACAACTTAAAACAAAATCTATAAAACTTACAAGTTTTATAAGATCATGGTACGGTTTTTGAACGTGTAAAAAAACAACCCTAGATACTTATTTATAAACCCAGGGCCTACGAACTATCTGACCCACTATGTTTTTAACCCGTTGATTCTAAATTACTATCTTGAAAAATGAAAATGTTTTTTCTTTTGTTTTTTTGCTCGTCCGAAGCTTAAAGAGAGCGAAAGAATGAGAAATTTGCTTGCAAGTATTTCTTTTTGCAAGTGTGAAATGATTAGTTAAGAGTACAAGAACCAATGTATTAAAGTACCAAAGCAATGGAGCCACCCAAGCTATAAAAAATGCCTTGAAAGTTCCCCATCCATTTGACCTCTACTGGCCAAGGATCCTACAGTGGATCGGATGGCTTCTTTTCTTTCGGGTTCACATAAAACCTAAATCTTGTCAATTTAAAACGTTACTCGAGGTTAGTTAGTATTTTCATTGGGTTTAAAATCTCTTTTCCATAATCCTAGGTTATTCACACGTCATGCTTCCAATTAAATCATTACGAAAATTCCTTTGAGCCGTTGTCGGCCGTGTCAGGACCAAAAACACAAATTTTGGTTAAAAATTAACCGAGCGTTTCCCATCCGTTAAAGAAATCCAAACTCTGAAATATGATTTATCAATATAGACTCGCTTGAAATTTTTACTTTAACGACCGTTACAGTCTTTTACCGAATTTCACAAAAACACCCGTTTTCTGAAAATCTTTAATTCACACCTTAGTGATTTACGTTCTAAACCAACATTCTTCACATTATGAAATCATTCATCGAATAAGTTCATTTTAATTCACTCATTACTTTATTTTACTCATTTCCAAATTATTGTCGCGCCGGTATGCGTTGTGTGACGATTTCGGGGAAATACAGGAAAACTTCTCGGAAACCCTTAAATCAACACATGAAACTCCAATATCAAAATGACAAATTCAAAAGTGATTCTATTCTGAATTCAAAACCCTTTCAACACCCTGTTACTTCATAACCGTTTTACGCAAAATAAGTTAAACGAAATCAACTTCTCAGCTTCCTTCAAGAAAACTGACAAAACCAAAAGACTCTGATTTAAAAATATAATATTTTATGATACTTAGACCAAGGAAAAGATACCAGTTATCATAGTCTAACCCCCTTAAACGAATTTCTCCCCGAAATTCAACTCTTCTCATCAATCTCACAACGACGGGATCATCCTATCCCTCAACATAACACACGGGTTCTCTACCGACCCAATCTCCTCAAGCGAGGTCTCTTTTGATTTCCACTTGAGACTTAGTTCTAAGGTTCTGTCCTGACACTTCTCATGGTTCACTCAGATCCTGTTCACACAACACGATAGCCTTTCCTACTATCTCTCAGTTTACTAGTCTTTCCTAAACCTTTAGGTTACACGGTTTCGGTAGGGCGTCCGGGTATGATCCAGACCGCTACCTAACAACAAAACTCTAACACCTTTGACATCGTCAAAATTTCTCAGTTGCTCAAGCCTACGTTATCAATACTATAAGGGTACATGTCTCACACATCATATCTCACCTTCTACTCATGCAAAATAGTCTATGGTTCACTTACCAACATCTACTCAAACTCTCCCAAGTAAACCCTACTTGGTTGAACACTTAAGGCTCCACTTTTCTAGGAAAGCTATAAACTTATTTAAAAGAAATGGTTGGATTCCATATTTATTCACTACAACTTTATCAAGTCTCCCATGACCTCACGGTGTTCTACTTAACCACTCAACCTACTACCGCCTTAGTAAAATTGAACAACTCGTATATGTTTCAAGTTCACAAGTAACTAATAGGAACGCGCATCCATGCCCGTAAGATAACGCGGGCATGCGTAGGCATTTGTGCTTGCAAGCACATAACATATTTATCTATCCAGTATAAAATAAGAATACTACCATTCATTACTCTTCCAATATTTCCTACAAATCATCCTTCTACCGTAATAACTATGACTTCCATAAGAGTCAACTATCGACTGATAATAATCAGTTTACGTCTATTACAAATCAACTACCTACTTAGATCTGACACTAACTGATGCTACTCAGTTTTAGTGTTATACAAAATTCCAAACTAGCCTCTACACATCCTACTACTCCTCTCTAGGCTCCTGTCTCCTCTCCATCCTAGCGACACGATCTGCCAACTCTAATCGCTCACGCCTCTCCTCAGCAAGCTGCATCCTTAAATCATGGTTCTCCCTCTGAGTATCATATATAGCATGCCATAGGGCTACTCTCTAGGCATCAGTCTGACCTGCCCAAGCCTCTATTGCCAACACTGGCCTCCACAAAGCCCCAAAAGTCACTTCAGTCCTCTCCTGCTCACGCTCTAAACTCCTAAACCTGTACCTCTATGAGAATATCTCGTCTCTAACCACTTCTGACCTAGTGTATAGCTCTCTCACATCCCTATCAATATCTACAAATAAAGTAGGTGGAAGCGCGTCTAAAATCTAAGTGTGGTCTTGGAGTATGCTCCCGTGGAGCTCTAACTGCGCTCCTTCCTCTAGAAACTGATCCTTATTAATCGAGATGGTGGCTGTCGGGGGTAGCCACCAGCGAAGCTATGGTGATGGGACTGCTGGGGATGAGGGTGAAATAGGTAAGGAACCAGACGACCACTCAGGAGATGGCGGTGTCTGAACAGATGCAACTGGTGGATAAGTCAGAATATCGGTGTAGACTCTATCATCCTTGGGATCTACCCATGTTGTAAGTGTGGGCTGTCTAAATGCGTATACCCTCTCTGCTCCCTCCTGCTCTAGCATAGATCTAGAGATCTGACCTGCCTCAAATGTATTGGGTACCTGGTGCTCCTCCACTGCCAACTCATGACGTCTTAACACCCCATAACCAAGTCCTAAAGGCTCGCTTGCGGTTGTTTCTACAACCAGAACTGTCTGCTGCTGACCCTCGGGTACCACTTCCTCCTCCTTTAAACTAAGTCCCTCTCCTTCTAAACTATGACCCTCGTCTTCTAAACCTCGATCCTCGTCATCTGACCTCTCTCTCATCATCCGCATCCAAACTCTCATCTTCCCCATCCTCATCTCCTAACTTGTCCCCCTCACTATCAGTATCTAATATGAGCTCAGAAGTACCTCTATACCTCTTCCAAACTGGAAGGGTCAAAGATGGTGATGGTGTCTCATAAGAGGATCTATGCCTCTTTCGGAAGGTTGGATCTGACGAAGCCATCGCCTCTACCACTCTGGTTGACTGACCAGGAGACATGGCGGGCTGGGCATGCACGGTTATGCGTGCTGTCCTATGGTGAAATGAGGCTCGAGTAGGTGTAGGGGTGGGTGAAAAATAAGTAAGTGGATGATCGGATGATAGTGGTGTGGTGGAATCTAATGAAGCTGATGAATGGGATGAATCAGTCCTAGTACCTGATGGCTCAAAAGCCTCAAACTCCTCGCCCACAAGGGGTACTTTAGAACCTAATGGCTGCGACTCCTCTGCCTCTGAGGGAGCCTCCTCTGGATCTGACTCAGTATCTATATCAACTAGTTGTGCCTGCCTAACCGCTACATAGGAGTCATGAGGAAAAGGGACGGGCACTCGGGAGCTCTAAGCTCCGTTATCCTGGGTAATAGTCTCCGGATCAACATAAGATGGGGTAGACATGACCTATGATAACATCGTAAGGGTATACGTATCTTTACAAAATATCATTACTTAAATTACCAGCATCACTATGCTTTACATATATAATCAACATAACATTTGAAATTTGGTGTTCGTAACTGTATATACGTATATATATATATATATATATATATATATATATATATATATATATATATATATATATTCCCAATAAACCACGAGTATAACGAACGGCAAACAAGCAACCCATCATAGGTTTCAACACATTCAATAAAACACTTTAAAGAATCATACAATACCTCAACACATCTACTATGGGCACACCCTTAATCCACATCGCTACTGATCAATCATACCTACCAAGGCTCTAAAGGCATTATGCAATACACAACATAACTACCCAAGACACATCCTCGACTAACGTCACTAACCGCGACATGTCTTCCTAGGCTTTTAAGACATCATGCAATATGATTATGGCATCATGGCAAGCATTAGGCAATCAACAACACTCTAAATCTTAACACTTGCAAGTGTTCTCATACCATATCACTACATGGAAGTACGTATTACCCAATATGTATGTTTGAGGTCAAATAATTTTCAAGTGGTCTTATCATTTACACATCCCTCCCTTCCTTTAACATAGCTTAAGAAAACTATCCCCATCATTTCATGGTCCTTTGTAAATTAAGCATAGTAGATCAGGCTATGCGTAATTTGGGAGGTATCATGAATTGCTCGGGCTAATTGACTTTTGTCATGTTTCTAGGTTTTACGAAAACTCTAGTTTGATTATAGTTGTGTTTTTACAAAATTTCCTTTATGTAAAAACCAGCATTCTCTATAACCTTAGGAATATAAGTTGGCATTGTTGGAGGTTTATTTGGAGAAGGTTTATGTAAAAAAGGTTGTTTATTCTTGAAGAGTGTTTAAAAAGATAAGTAAGAAGGTTGATGGTGTTTAGGAGAAATCAAAAGATTGATTTGGGTTAATAATTACATTGTAAACCGTGTTTATTGAATGAGTATAATGAGTACAATACAATGTATATATATACTACACATTGGGCCTAATCATGAGCACAAGATACAAATACAAGTCAGGCCTTTGGGCCATACAAACACGTCTGCTAACATCCCCCCGCAGTTTGAGCGGGAGAGGAACGAACACTCAAGCTGGAGCGAAACTCATCAAATAAAACCGTAGGTAAGCCTTTGGTGAAGACATCTGCATACTGATAACGAGAAGGTACATGAAGTACTCGGATATGACCAGCGGCAACCAAGTCACGAACAAAGTGAATATCAATCTCAATATGCTTCGTGCGTTGATGTTGCACGGGATTAGAAGAGAGATAAACGGCACTTACATTGTCACAATAAACAAGTGTAGCGGTAGACAATGGTGTATGAAGCTCTCGTAAAAGATTACGTAACCAACAAGTTTCAGCAACGGCATTAGCAACACCCCGATACTCAGCTTCAGCACTGGAGCGAGAAAGGGTAACTTGCCTCTTTGAAGACCACGAAAGTAGATTGTTGCCAAGAAAAACACAATAACCGGAGGTAGACCGACGTGTAGTGGGGCACCCAGCCCAATCTGCATCAGAATAAGCAACCAAAGAAGATGTGGTGGACGAAAATAGCTGTAATCCATAGGGCATAGTACCACGAATATACCGCAAGATCCGCTTGAGAGCAGAGAAATGAGGCTCTCGAGGATCATGCATGTAGAGACAAACCTGCTGCACAGCATAAGATATATCAGGCCGAGTGAAAGTCAAATACTGAAGGGCCCCAGCAAGACTGCGATATAAGGTAGGATCAGACACAGGATCACCATCAGCAGAAAGCTTAGAATCCGTGTCAACTGGAGTACGACAAGGATTACAAGTGAGCATGCCAGCACGCTCAAGTAGCTCAGAAGCATACTTCTGTTGAGAGAGAAACATCCCCGAAGTATTGCGAGTCACAGAAATACCCAAAAAATAATTCAGCGGACCCAAATCAGTCATAGAGAACTCGGCATGTAAAGTGGCAATAATACTCTGAAGAAAAGCTGTAGAAGAAGCAGTCAATATAATGTCATCAACATACAAAAGCAAGTAAGCTGTATCGGACCCCCGCCTGTAAATAAAAAGTGATGTGTCACATCTGCTATGAATAAAACCAACTCGAGCAGCATATGCTGCAAATCTCTGAAACCATGCCCGAGGGGCTTGCTTAAGCCCATATAGAGATCGCTGTAAAAGACAAACATGATCAGGATGTTGTGAATCCCGAAACCCAGGAGGCTGCTGCATGTAAACAGTCTCGGATAATGAACCATGTAAAAAAGCATTCTTGACATCAAGCTGATGAATAGGCCAATGTCGAGAAAGAGCAAGGCTAAGTACCATACGAATAGTAGCCGGTTTAACAATCGGGCTAAAAGTCTCATCAACATCAATACCTGTAAGCTGAGTGCTGCCATTCGCAACAAGGCAAGCCTTGTAACGATTAAGAGTGCCATCAGCATTATATTTATGCCGAAAAAGCCATAAGGAACGAACAATGTTCGCGTCCGATGGTCGTGGCACAAGAATCCAAGTATTATTTTTAATTAAAGCATTATATTCATCAAGCATAGCACGATACCAATGCGGGTCTTGAAAAGCATGGTTGTAGGACTTTGGAATAGGGGAAATAGTTGACACAGATAAAGTATATCGTTGAGTAGGACGATTAGTACCAACACGGTAACGAGTGACCATGGAGTGAGTCGAAGTGGGATTGCGGTTGGGTTGAGTGGTAGCGGGTGAGGGAACCGGGGGAGGAGTGGGTGGTATACTGTTTGTGGGTGAAAGATTAGTCGTGGGTGTTGGGTTAGTAGGGGCGGAAGGAGTGGGCTGCAAAGTGGAGTGATTAGTGGGCTGATTGGTTGGCGTGACTTGTGAAATTATTGAATGTATATGAGTATATAGTTGAGTACGAACGTAATTGTATATATATTTATCACATTGGGGCTAATCATGAGCTAAGGGGCCTTTGGCCATACTCATAACAAGTTGCTAACAGACACACCCCCACCACCCGAAACCTAGTTTCATCATCTCAAATACCTGAATTTGATTATTGTGCTGAAAAGGCGGTAAGGATAATTTGGTCTTGCAAGTATTGTTCAAGCCGTGAAGCTCCGTAAAAAAAACAGATTTTAGGTAAGGTGTGCACGAAGGTGTAATGCCCGCACATGATTATATTAGGTGTCAAGTGTTACGTTTTATTAAGGTATTTTTTTCTAAACGAATTTTATGAAGGTATTTAGTAAACATAGAAAATGTAACTCGTGGTTAATTTAGTTTTGCGTTTCTCAAATGTCAAAATTTCTTACTCCCATTACTAAAGAACTGAAGTTTGTGCTGCTCAATTTATCCATGTTGGGCTCCATGAGAAAAGTTTTGAGACTTTCTCATGAAAGGGATGAAGAAACACAGTTAGAATAAAATAGGCTTGAAAGAAAGCCCATTTATTGTGTTTAATATTTTGTGGCAAGATAAATAGTCTGTTGTAGTTATGGAACTTCTGTTTTGTATATATTGTGTTTTATGCTTTATGTGCGAATAAGAGAAACTCGCAGGTATCATGGTTTGTAGTTCCATGGATACAGGACCATGGTTTGAATTATATAAAATGAAATCGGTATCATCGATTCGAATGAAAGGAAGAGGATAGCCCAATGTAGTATAGAAAATTAACACATTGACAGTCATTCTCTCCTCTGAAGGGCTTTATGTCTGTGGACAGAACTGAGCGAGCATAACTAAAGAAAGGGTTTGAATCTTTGTTACTACTTCCCCACCATCCGTAGAGTGAGGCGTCACATCGCTCAGTGCTCCAAACCTTGCTTAGTGTGTTAAGACATTATTGCCACCCGAATCCACGTGTTATATACCCCTTTTGTCACCCTATGGTATTAGTGCAGATTCATTATTCTTTTTAGAAATCATACCTATTAATTAAAATAAAGGTTTATATTTGTCTGTATGAAATCTGGTTTTGTAAAACAAATTGAACATAGTGATTTACCGGTTTATAAATCTAAGTTATTGATAATTTAAACGATGTAGTTAAATTAAACAAATATACTGATGAATTAAAAAGAGGACAAAGCCGAAGGCGGGGGCCGTTTACGGGTAGAGGAAATATCGAACAATATGAGGCAAGTAACACTCGATGAAACAAGTTGTTGACGAAGAAAAAACCTTTTGCATAAACAATAATCTTCGATCTCAACCTAATAACTAGAAATGAGAATAAAAGTTGTCATTTGTCCATTTTTTTTTTTTATTTTTTTTTGAAACGATCGATTTATTAAAGACCTACATTTAGTATAAATCATATATAAGACATTGTCCATTGTCCATTGTCCATTGGACGTAATAATCATATATAACACATTTAATACACTTAAAAATTTATAATATCAGGTACGTCTATATGTTGTAAGGCAAACTTCATAACAAAAAAAATAAAACTAATTTGACAGGCGTGACATCAAGTGTGTATGTATACCTATTAAGTTAAAAATTCATTTATATGTAGCGAATATGTTATGTAGTTTCTCCTATGTGTCGCTTGCCATGTAGAGTAATATTTTTTTTTTTGAAGTAACATGCGTTGGTACTTGTTTGAGGATGTGTAAAATCCTATCACAGGCTGTGATCTGCAATTTACACGGAATTGTCGTTCATTGCAAAGCCATCTGTTTCATGTGTTGTTGAGAAGGATGTTTTGGAGTGTAGTATCTGAATTGAGTTCGAAAAAGAGGTCTTCTAACTGATAGGATGATGGTGATGATGCAAGCATCAGTGTCACATGATATGTTATTGGTCGCCGTCAACATACGAACTTACTACTCAAATGAGAAAAGCAACTTACCCCTCTTTTATAACTTTAGTAAAATTGAGATGAACTTGAAACTATAAGAATTGTAACACGACGGTAACAATAACATTTTTGCCACAAACCAAGCCTGGTGTAACGCACGGGTGTGGCCAGGCCTCGTAATATGAAAAAGTTGAGTATGAGTTAAGTTATTCATTTTTAATTCGTTATATTTTAAGAAAAAAAAGTAATTAATTAAATTACCAGCATAGTCCAATTCAAAATTAACAAATTAATATCTTAAAGGGAATAACAAGTGATTTTTGTCTAGTTTCACGTTTAAAAAAAATCATAAACCAATGGATATTAAAAAGTATTAGTGAAGCCCAAGACCGGTTTGTGGGTTTAGGGTATCTAGGGTTTTACCATTATAAATAATGGTTAATAATAAAGTTACAACTACGAGTTTTCATTGTCTAACATGATATAAGAGCAAATTACCCAATCTAAAGAAACAGGAGAGTATTAGATGGATTAGGCTCAAGCCCGGCTTGTAGGTTGGGTCCATTAGGGTTTTTAGATTATGTAACTTCTATATATTCATTATATCGTGTCTCAATGAACGTTATAACCTACAAGGAATTATGTAGTCTAACATGGTATCCAAAACCAAACCCTAAAACTCTTTAAAAAATTCTATTCGATAGAGTCATAACAACTTTTATTTTCATCAATTAAGGTGGATGTTGATGAAGTTAAGAAAGTTGTTGCTGGGTAGTCAACATTCTTGTTTCTTACGAATGGAGAAGTGGTGGATAAGGTTGTAGGTGCTAACTGTAGAATACGGAAAATCACACAATCAAGCACATGAAATAGTAGAAGAGGTGAGAGGAAGATGGTGGAGAGTGTTTGAATATTCTTGAAAGCTTTTCTTTATTTCACATAGTAAACACACTCTCACACACACCCTCTCTACGTATAGAGATGGTTTATATAAGTCCTTGGTGGCCGGCCATGGGCCTTATGGTGGGCTTTCATAGGCCGGGTCATGGACTATTACATGACTTATACTTACGGACTAGCCTATTGGACTACCTATTACATGCTTAATATAGTCTAACTATTACAAGACTTGTGGGATCGATAATGATCGTCACTTCACTAAAAACTGAATTCCTAACAATCTCCACTTAAGGGACGATCGTTGAGATCTCATAAATGATCAAGACTTTTGGAATTCCTAACAATCTCCCCCTAAGGGGTGATCATAGAGATCTCTCTTTGTGACATTGATCTTTGATGCTTAATGTCTTGATCTTGAGTCTTTCTTATGTAATATGTGTGCTAGCTCTTTTTGTTCTAATCATGCTCTTGTGATTTTGATCTTGATCATTTCTTTGTCTTTTTCTTTGTCTTATAACTTTGCCTTTGAGATCTTTCATCATTACTTGATCATCTTTGTAATACTTCGCCTTCTTGCGATCTTGTGTCTTTAGACCAACATGCTCACACTTTAGGTTATCTTGAAAGCTAACTAACAATCTCCCTTAATAATCTTTGTCTTGAACGTTTTATTTCTTTAGGGAAGATATTCATCATCAGAGTAGCGAAAGACTTTGTCTTGAGCTTTCTTGATTACTTGAAACTTTAAGTCTTGAGTATAAGCATGTGGTTATGAATCTGACTCAGCTGGAGTAAGGTATCACCACCATAGTTTAAACTTGAAATTAGTGGTTAGTGATACGCACTGCTATGGACGAATATGGCTTTGTTATTCGTCGAATATAGGTAGCGATAACCTTCGGTTCCATGAGGACCGACCTGTGGTCAGGTAGATTCAATTTAGAAGAACCTCCTTGAAAGGATTTCCAGCTTAAAGTATTGGATCCTCTCACACAGATTGTATTAGATTTACCGTACTTGCTTGTTCTCGTTACCGGAACGTGTTAAAGCAGACATCACAATAAGAGTGAACTAGTTAGACGCTATCTTACCGATTGAGTCGTCAATTTATAAACTGGACCAAATAGATATCCAGTTGACACAAGTTTGATCCATATATGATCTCACAAGTCACCTACCGTAGTGCTGTTTGATGTTGACACTGGAAGGATTTCCATTCGTCAATGTGAAATGCTAAGGGGGCACCACTCTGAATGTTCTGGCAAGATCACAAGGATAATGCGTAAGACTCTTAGATATAACTTGTGTTCTTTAATTGTGAACAACAAGTGAATTTTAGAATTGTGTCCTAATGAGATTTATTGTTGATCTCTTTTCGCTCTAGACTCAATAAGTGTGTTTTTGGTTTTAGTGATCGGAGGCTAGAGCTGATTGACCCGGTTTCTGCCTTAAGTTGCATGGAGGGTTCTTTCTTTAGACCCTTTATCATGGTTCTAAAAGGCGCGCCATGGGGCCGCTAAGGCCTCGCAAAGGCGTGAGGCATGACCTCCGCGTTACGCAATGGAACAAGGCTTAAACTTAAGGCTTAACGTGAGATGAGGAGTGGAAAAATGTGATAAGGCGCGATAAAGCGTGATGCGTTGAGGCCTTTTTGAATTAAGTTTCGATAAAAATCATATTTTTATATAGAAATTAAAAAGATTAAATGCAAATATAGTTTCTTAAATTTATTCCTTATGTATGACACTTTTTGTAAACTCAATATATTTGAAATATACTATAAATATATAAATTTATAAATTTATAAATATTTTCATATTTTGTGCCGCTTTAAGTCACGCCTAAAAACGCCATGACTCGCCATGGCTCGTAAAGTCGTGAGGCTTGGCCATGCCGCCATGAATTATGTTTCGATATTATAAATCATATTTTTATATAGAAATTAAAAGTTTACTGCAAAGATAGTTTTTAACTTTATTCCTTATGTATGACACTTTTTGCTAAACCCATTTATTGAAATAATACTATAGCTCGAGATTTGTACAGTTTTATATAAGTTATTTGTTTCATATTTTGATGCCGCTTTAAGTCACGCCTAAAAACGCCATGACTCGTAAAGTCGTGAGGCTTGGCCATGCCACCACGGCACGCCTTACGCTATGTGTATAAAACTTGCCCTTGTTATACATATACTCACTTCTTTTTTCATTCTTCAACTCCTGGTTGAAGGTTTGCAGAGACGTCATTACTAGAACCTTGTTGTGATTGTTTCAGTGCTAACTCATGCCTTAGTCAACATTTTTCCCTTATTATCATTCAACTCCATCTTTCCTAAGGACTTCTACTTCTATCTATTGGAATGTCTTTGGGTAGATCCTTCCGGTTATGGTTGGATCATTGGACGTATACCTAACCCTGCCACCTTATGACTTCATCGCTTTCGTGAATTAGTGGGTTGTTGGGTATAGAGATTGAGACCATAAGCCATTTGGAAAATGCATCAAAGTTTTTTTCATGGGTCTTAGTGTTTGAGATGTAGCATTCTAGAACTCATATTGACAATTTGAATTTATTTCTTTTTTTATAATGCCCCTCTGTACAATGTGAATCGATCGTTTTTAAATTGTTTCACACTACTGTAGGAAAGAGTTTGATACTTGAGTCAAGGTTCGGTCTCACATTTTAATCCATTTTCTGCCCCCTCATTAATAGCATACCTATGTTATATCTTTTGAGATTTGTCAATGCGCACAAAATGTTCTATTTGAGATGATTTTAAGATCACCATGATGAGAAAAAGGTTAGATTGCCATGAGTTAATATTGAAACAATTTTCTACTTCGATCCATATCGATGATTAGAAGTGAGGATGAAGATAATGTTGATTAGACGTCCTATTTTGAGAAAGATTTTGAATTTATTAAAATATTATTGAGAAAAAAAATTTGTATCAGCTCTTGAAAGTACCCAGTAATAGTTATTTATAATAAAATCAGTTTATATTCAACTTCCCCCGGTCTCCACCGGTCCTCCAATAACACACCCATAAACAAATAGTTTGGTAACATTTGTCACACTAAATATTTTGGATACATAAAATTTTGACTTTTATGAGATGTATCCAACAACATTAAAAGTATTTGGTTTTAAAAGCCCCCCCTTAAAAATTGATCCATGCATAAAAATGATTAGACTTTTGAAAGAATCATGAGAAGAGAGTGTTGAACACACAATTTTGAAATCTTTTGAAAAATCTTTTGATAAATTCTTGAAAGATTTTGTTCAACGATTTAAAAAAACCAATGTTACTTGAGCTCTGAAGACTTTGAATGACTTTGAATTGATGTTCGCGCGTGTCGAGCTCAAGTCTTAGGAAGAAGTTGGTTATCTTTACTGTTGATAGGTAAATGTACAGAAATGTATACAGTCGTTTAGACTTGTCTTTGAAATCCTATTGTTTCAGAAGCAAAAATACTTAGAAGTCAAATGTTTTGAGCAAACTTGAGAAAAGTTTTTGATAAGAATGCTCAAAAACAAGAAGATTTCTCTTCTTTTGAAGGTAAATCGCACTGAAGTGTACACTTTCCTTTTATTTGAAAACTGAGTTGTGCACTGAGTGTACAATAAGTTCATGTGATGAACATGAGCAAATTTAAAAGGTTTTGAAATGTGTTGTGTTTGCGAGAATAGAATTTGAAAAGTATAGTGTTGCCGTTCATTTTTGTAGTAACTAAAGATAATTATTTAGGTTAACGTATTTAAGAGTAGGTTGACTACTGATACTATATAGAAATTTTTCGCTTGGGAATTAAAAGCCTTCTTGATGCTGAGTTTGGATAAGTTTAATAAGCTAAGTTACTCAGCTGCCTGGTTGTATGATTGTTTATCTGCGTCTTTAGTTCAGAGTCTTAGTGGTCGTTGTGCGCGCCACGGGGCGCAGTAGAATGCGCGCGCGGGGGTGAATAGGATCAAGTAGTTACACGGACTGGCGTGACTAGGGATGGCAATGGGTCGGGTTCTGTGGCGGTGGTGTGTTTAGTGTACAGTACCCGTCACATGTTTATAATATTCTCACTCTTGTACCTCTCTGTGCGACCCATTAACCCGTTGGGTACCCGTTATTATTATCCAGTTCGGTTTTTTCGGGTTTTCCCGCGGTGGTATCGGGGTTTTCCCAATAGAATCAATTTATAGAATCAAATGACGGGTATCAAGACTAAGTTACACAAATTCATCGGATAACAAGTGTAGAAATGCCAAGTAACACAAACCATCCATATATTCAAAATTTTTTAAAAAGTGTAGAGAGAAAACGACAAATACCGTATCAGGTGATTTAGCAGCTTTCGAATTGAGTGTAGTACAACATTACAAGTGTGTTAAATAATAGAAATAGTTTTATAAAAAATACAATGAAGAAATTATATGTAATTAATATATATACGTATTAGAAGGTAGTTATAATAATTAAATAAATAGGTCGTGGCGACTGCTCATACGTATTCGTGTGTAAACGTGGATTATGGGCGCAGACTGAGTCGGTGTTTAATCGGGGCGTGTGTTATTACAGAAAAGCTCGTATCATCCGAACGTTTAGCAGCGTCCGGCTAAAAAAATTTTATCAAGTACCCGAAGTCCAGTAATTTATCGAACCATATAAGATTATGTTTGGGTGATGATCTCAAGAAAGCTCAAGATCACAATCAAAGACAAGTCAAAGATGAATCAAAAGATCACTACCCCAAATGTACAAGATATCAAATGAAGAATCAAATGTCCACGAGCTAAAGACTAAAGTGATTAAATTTAGTATTTTCAGGGGTGACCTCCCTTAGGGGGAGATTGTTAGATATTAGAAAACCTCTCCATGTGTTTCTCTCTCTAGAAACTAGCCAAATCCAAGAATCATCATCCGAGCTGTAAAATATGATATCCTACAGAAGAGATCAAAGACTTATTAGAGAAAATATAAAGATAGCTTATGTGATAAGTATGAGATATTTTTGTAAAATATATGTATAAGTTATTTGTTTAAAAGATCATGATAACTTAGGAACATATTGTAAGCCGGTTAGGACTCCTTGGTGTATAAAAAGAGGTCCTAGGGCATAGAATTAGACTTGTAGAAATCATTTTGTTTTGATATCGATATAGGTTCAAGGTTTTGTAACCCTAACACTATTAAGAGTGTTCATATTATATTGAGGCTGAAATTTTGATAAACTGTTTGTTATTAATCTTATTTGTTACTGTTTCATTGGAATTTTTTTTAGTATCATTGACTAGATTCCGCATAGTCTTTGATATTCATAATTAAAGTTTCTATCATAGTTGTTTTGGATTTATTTAATACAACTTAGGCTTATACAAGCTAAGCAAGATCTATTATATTAGGATCAACAAGTGGTATCAGAGCTTGTGAGAAGCTTTGAATAAGAAGAAACTTTACTACATCCAAGATCTACTTTTTCAAGAAGCAATGGATTCTTAATCTACTCAAACCATCAAGCTACCCATACTCTAACCTGGTGAGTATGATCTCTGGAAGATGAGGATGGAGCAGTACCTACAGTGCATTGATTAAACTCTATGGGAGATCATAGAAAATGGTAATGCACCTATAGTAACAAAAACTGTTGATGGTAAGGAGACTGTTACCCCTCCTACAAGTGTTGAAGAGAAGGCACAAAGAAGGGTAGAGTTGAAGGCAAGAAGAACTTTGTTGATGGCCTTACCTAATGAGCATCAATTAAAGTTCAACTCATACAAGGATGCTAAAACACTGATGCAGGCTATTGAGAACTGATTTGGAGGTAATACTGCTACAAAGAAAACTTAGAAAAATCTTCTAAAGCAACAATATGAAAACTTTGCTGCATCTAGCACAGAACTGATTGAGCAAACTTATGAAAGGCTTCAAAAGCTAATTAGGCAACTGGAGATGCATGGTGAAGTTATCCCTCAAGAAGACATCAATCAGAAGTTCTTGAGAAGTTTGTCACAAGAATGGACTATGCATACTATTGTGTGGAGGAACAAACCAGAGATTGAGACATTGAGTTTGGATGACCTCTTCAACAACCTGAAGTCTTATGAATCAGAGGTCAAGGGGACATCTAGCTCAACCACAAACTCACACAATGTAGCCTTTAGCCTTTGTTCCTGTCTTGTAAGTCACACTAGTATAGTGCAACTTTGAGCAGTTTATTCTGCTGTCAGTGTGTTAACTTTCTGTGCAGTCATGGGTGTGCTGGATATCTAAACCACTGTTGAAAATTTGAGTGTTGCTTTGATGTATTCCTTTCTTGTTGCTAGCCAACGTTATGTTAATTCCACAACTTTGATAATGAAGATCTACAAATAAGAATCTGTGATGATCTAGATAGAGATAGATTTTGTGGTGGAACTTTGCATAATGCTTTGACTATGAGGGCACGTAGATTTCTAAAGAATACTAGAAGGAAAGCTGAATCATTGCCAACAATGGAAAGAATTGGGTTTGACAAGTCCAAGTGGTGGAATGTTTTAACTGCAATAGAGTGGACACTTTGCTCTTTGGGAGTGCTGAGGGCCCCAGGAATCAAGGACAGTAGGAACAGGAGCTACATAAGGACTGTTGCCGTGAGTTGTTAATGTAATCAAAAAAAACTCCAAATTAAGCCACATAAACTATTCCTAAATTGAAACTCACTCAGGCAATGCATTAGAGGAGCAGACATACATTACAGTGACAAAACACAATCCGTAAACTTAGCCAACCTTTCTGAGATACTTATCTAGATTATATCATCCTTCTTACAATTATGAAACGCAAAAATTTCACCTCTCGATACCGAAATTAACACAACATCTAAATCACTAACCCTAACCCTAAGTGACAATGCACATCAAAGTATATGAACAATACACACAGTAAATCAAAGCATATGTTGCCATTCCAGATACACGATGCATTAATGGATGGACTGTTCATAAATCGAATATATCATGAAAATTTAAGAAATTGGTACAATCAATTAACAGATCGAAAACACTAAAATTCAGCTAAAAACAATGATCGAAAACACGATGCATATACACATAAAAACACCTAAAATCATACCAATTTAGGGATGTTCATCAAATGTTGAGGATTAATATACTTCGATCGCAACGATTTCAGAGTAATAGCAAATTAGGGTTAATGTCATTTTGGGAGGGGAAAAGTTTAGTTTAGATTTAACTGCAAGGTGAATTTGTTATAAAGTGACACGTGTTAATCCAAAAAAAGTTTACACTTTTGTATGTCAAATCTGATTTCTATATTTTTAATAATTTTTCTATTTGCCTTCTGAATATATTCTATACACTTAAATGTGTTGGAAAATTTTGTATATATTTTACACACTTTTATGTGTCAAGAAAACAAAATATATATCCACACTTGTAATCACATTCTTAAGTACTACCTCCGTCTCAAAATAATTGTCCACTTTTGACTTTCGAAGTCTTTCTTCTTCAACTTTGACTTTAAATATTTTTGTTTGTGTTATATAATACTTGATAAAAATTGTAACAATGAAATATACATCTAAAACCTAATCTATTCATATATTTTGCAACAATTATTATATAACACAAACAAAAATATTTAAGGTTAAAGTTGAAAAAGAAAGACTTAAAAAGTCAAAAGTGGACAATTATTTTGGGACGAAGGTAGTATATATTATCCAAATATGTATAAATATAGAGTCAAAGGTTGTTATACATATATAAGAAACTTGACTAATAAGTTGTATACACTTGTAATTAAAGAAAATCTAACACCTAGAGGCAATAGCAAAATATCCCAGGCGATTGAAGCAACCTCCATCTCAAAAGCCTACACCATTAACGAAAATAAATATAGCCCCTAACCTTTTGTAGTTGTATAGTGAGTATTTGCAAAGGCAAATTAAACACATAGTCTGTTGAATTGAGAGCAATTTTATGTTGAAACCTTGATTTAAAAAAGACAATATTTAAAGATATAAAGAGAAATAAGAAGTCAATTAACAACTGCCATAATGATCATCAACCTATAAAGAAATTTATACAAAAAAAAAGAAAGTTTTTTTAGGATTACAATTTTCTTAAACTCCTAAGTGAAAAAAGTTACAAAAAACTAACAAAATCCAATTTGAGTCACATTTTTTTTTTTTTTAAATTTTTATTTATTTTTTTTTTTTTTAAAAACCGTGCTAAGAGAAGACAATTCATGCCCATCTCAAGAGTAAATTTATAAGTTTGAGGACACAAAGAATTATCAAATTTAAAAAAAAAGTATCTACAATTTGTGTAATGGAAACTACTTTAAGCATATTGTTTTCGCCAATAGCGAAAACAGTGTGCAAATTAGCTCTTTATATAAGCAAGCCAAACAACAACACAACTATTTAATTCAAAAGGACAAATGTTTATTTAGAAGTTCAAAGTTTGTTATCATAAATCTAAAAAAAATAAAATCCTTGTTATACTCTACAATAAGAGAATCAATTAGCCCATATTATTTATATTATATAAAACGGTTGTAACGAACTATGTTAAAACGTAATTTAAGATAAACAATTCAACAAAACATAGAATTTAAACATTTTATTTTGGTCGAAAATGTTTCATTGATTTATCAAATTTATCTATTATATTATAAACTTAGGTCCTCTAATTTAATTGTCATTAGTGTTGATACAATGTACAAGTTGCGCAGCGTGTTGTACAGGAAGGTGATGCGTAATATTATTAACTTAGGCAACGTAATTACTCAGGAAATTATGAAGCTCATAATGAAGGCACCTTTAGACTTCCTGCGGTTACAGCAATATGTTTGTATAAATTCATAGCTACTCAGGCAGTTATGAAGCTCATAATGAAGGCACCTTTAGACTTCCTGCGGTTACAGCAATATGTTTGTATAAATTCATAGCTTTGTCCTTCGTCCCAGAATATTCAGAATACATATCATACACTTACAACAATACAATGTCATTTGCCAATTCAGATATGAAGCTTGCAACCATGCCTGCTCCCCAACCCAAGCCTTATTTGTTTCTTGATGAATTGAAGGTGGATGAAACTGGCAGTGTGATTGTAATGATTGGCCGAGTTTGGGATGTAACTGCTACGACAGGCCGGTACTTAAGCAAAGACTTTGTGGTCTCTGATTCAAAGGTAAAAGTTGCATGTTTGTTTTCCTGTTGCTTCCCGTTATTTCTAATGTTTTTTTTCCCAGGGTAACATGATCCATTGCACTGCTAAAGCCACTATAGCACACAACTTTATGAGGATAAAAGAAGGAGGTATTTATTTAATCAAGAATTTCACTATCATACCCAACAAGGATGAGTTTAGGGTTTTCAAGGATGATATGCTGATGCTATAGTTTGATGGTGCTACAATAGTACGTAAGGCCTTTGTTAGCGGTGACGACTTTCTAAGATATGCCTTCCGTTTGGTTGAGTTTGATGACATTGAGCTGACAAACAACAAGTACTTTATTGGTAATTGCCTATCACATTTAATTATGTAATTCAAATTCTATTGTGTGTGCATAGTAAACAATGGGTTACTCACCTGCAGATGTGGCTGGCTATGTGACAAATGTTAGAAGATCTAGCTACATGAAAGGTGGCTCCAAGACACTTGAATTCTACCTTGCGAATCCAAAGTAAGACTTCCATGTTCACTTACGACCCTGAACTCTGTAGCACAAGTAACTTATGCAGCGTTGCGAATGTTTCAGGGGGCAATCTTTGAGGGTCAACTTATGGGGTTCTGTTGGTGACTTATTGATCGAGAAGAAAACTGCCCACCCCGGTGTTTGCCCCGTTGTGCTGACTTCAATGTTTGCAAAGCTTTACAATAGTAAGCTATGTTGCATTCTCATTCAGACATCCTCATTACAATTATATTTGTATATACATGTCGCTGAGTTAGTGAATACGTTACCGTGCAGATAGGTTGTACCTGTCCAGCAGTTCCTCGACACTCATTTATGGTGATGATGATATCCCGATTCTGTAGGAATTGAAGGCCATGACAATGTGAGTCAAGTAACAATTGTGTATGCTATATCTGTAATGACCACATGTTTACCATATTTTATTAATTGTCACGTCAGGTCAGATGAGCCAAACAAGGAGGTCATGGTGGTGGATTCTTCACGACCACGGGAAGGGACCATTGAAAACCTCCTTTTGTGGGCCAGAAACCGCAAGAACGATGTAACCACTTTTTCCCCCATATGCACCCAATGTTGGGTTGCCAGTTAAACCGACACTAATTATAGATACGGTGTGTTTTCAGCCTGTTACCTTTGTGTGCAATGTCATGATTGAAGATGTGAGGCGAAAGAGCGGCTGGAACTATCCTTCATGCGGTGGAGAGAAATGTAGGAAGCGGCTTTCGATGGATAATGGAACTTTCAAGTGCGGAACCTGTGGCAAGATTGTCGACTACCCTGTTTTGAGGTACCTTCTTGCCATCTCTTTTGTCATCTGATTTGGAATGCCCCTACTTCCAGGCCTTATGCTTCCTCTACTTTGTTACTCATTCAGGTACAGACTTGAAGTGGTTGTTGCGGATGATACTGCACACACAGTGGTTGTCCTATTCAATGAGATGGCGACTGAATTGGTTAAATGTTCTGCTGATTCGATTATCGATGCCTTGGATGAGGTTTATTTTATAGTCTATATACCTTCAGATCCTATATTCATTCACATGTGTTTGTGCAGTAAACAAATGAATTGGTGGTTACTTGAACTAAGATCATGTATTTGTGTTAATACGTGTCTGCAGGGTATAGAGGACGATTCAGAGTTGCCTACCCCTATCAGGAATATCATTGGTACCAGTCATACTATGGAGATCAAGTCACATACCTACTATGAGCATCCAACGTATGAGAGTTTCAACTGCTGGAGGCTTAACCCGACTGAGTTGGCCAATGAGGGGACAACTTCTAATGACCAACTGATACGGGCTGATGCTCCTGAGTCGTCATTCAAACGGCTTACAAAACACCCAACCATGTCCACTCCTTCAAAGCCAAATGAAACAATGAGCAAGAAAAGGTTAGTATCTACCTAAGATTTAGTTCTTTGTACAGTACATTATGCGTGAAACGTAGTAACACTTTTTGTGTATTTATATTGTTTAAGGTCTGAGTTGGACGACTCTGACACGGACGACGCATCAACCTCGGTGGTGGGGTCACATGATATGAATGCCAAAGATTCTCAAAACAAGAAGAAAAAGAAGAAGTAAGTGTTTGGAAGAGTCCTTACCAGTATATAATAATGGGTCATAAAGTAACTAACTCCCTCTTTCCAACCATTTCATGCTATTAGGGTCGTTTATGAAGATACCGAGTGAGTGTTGGATACCATGTTGCAGTGCATCGTAGCTATCGGCAAGCCTGGATGCCGTCATGTCAGCTGCAAATTTAAAAATAATAGTTAGGGAATTTGAATAAATGTGGCCAGAATGTCACACGGATTATGTTATTCCATGATTTAGACTTTTTAGAACACAGTAATTGTTTTGTGGTGAACAGATGTTTTGGTGTTTGAATTATGAATGGCCAGGTTGGATTTTACCGGGGCCATGTATTAACAATGTTTGCCTATGCTATAAGTTGTGTTTGCAGGTACAGTCTGCATGTATTTGTCTGAACAAAGGCACCCAAGTTTCTGCAGACAAATTTCACCTTTGACAATGGCATGGCTAGAGGGATTGCTTATGGGAAAAAGGAATAATAGACTATGGATCTTTGGTTCTATACATTTGACATTGTAACCCTGATGGGAGTATCAAATTAGCATTGTAATGTATCCCACGTTGAATAATATTTGTTTCGTGTTTGAATAAAGTTAACATTTGCCATTCACTTACTACAAATGTAACTGTACACGGGAACAGAGTTCTAAATTGTTGAAGCACCAACACAACTTAATAAGGTAAACTTGCTGGCCACGGTAGTATTTGAAGGAAATTGAATATTAAATCCAAAATCATGTAGATACCTTACACAAATTCTCCTCATACTTGGCTTCGCATTTACTACCTTTCTAAAAGAACGTACACAAATGCAACCCTGCATAACCAGTAAACTAAAGTTAGTTCACAGACGGTCAAGACCGAGAGCTAGCCAAAAATGAAATACAGATACTACTAAGTAGGCCTCCCCAATGTTTTAGTCTGTCAGAAATTGGGATACCTTGGAGCTGTTTGTACATCAGGAAACCTGTAGATACGCTGATTTGCAGCTCATAATGGCCATGTTTCCACTAGCAAGTAGTCATGATGAAAAATACCTGTTCAAGGACCCCTTGCATCCTGTAAGGCCGGGAACAATTAACAGGATCACATTCGCAGTTGAAATCAAAGTGCGCAGCATTGGGAAAAATGTCAACACAATGTATTGGAAAACCACCATGTCTAGAATCAATGCAATTCAGGTAATAATTAATGAACCACGTACATTCATGATATTGCTTCTGCAATAACGTTAGCAAATTTAAAATTCAATTTAACAGTGCATTTTGGTTGGAGTCTAACCCTGATTTATTGCAGGGCCAGTCAACAATTACTTCGCAGTGATAATATCTTATGGCTATAAGTGTAACTTAAATCAGGATGTTCAAAAGTTTTAGTAACATCTTCAATAATGTCATCTAATTTATGAGGGTAGCTACAAGTAAATAGGGGGGTCTCCAAAAGTTTATTCACTCACTCTTTCCATTGTATCCCTTTTCAGGCTATAAACCTATGTTTGTAATCCTATAGACACTAAAACCTGCGTACGATCCATAGGCAGCAATGAATGGAGGTGAAGGTCTGTACTACATGTTCACATACCTTCACACCATCTACATCATATAGGTAATTATGTTAAAGTTTTTTTTATGTTGCAGAATCCCAAAACATGCCGATAAACAACCTATCGTTCTTAGATTTCTACCTCTGGGCACACACGGCTTCCGACTACATCATCAGGTGTCGAATTTACCCTGTATTTTAAGGACTAAAGTCATTATGCAAAATATATAAGCATACGTACGATTTTGCAAGCACTTGCCTAAATTTAGACTAAAATCTAAGCTAAACACGCAGGCATACCTCCGCTCTTATTTCCAGATACTACGTCACACAGCATATACTCAATAGCAGGTGCTTCTCCCTCCAACTATTCATGTGCATCTATAGGAAGTAGGCCTGCAAGGGTTCGCCATGTCCAAATTCAAGGTATATCTACACTCCCTGTACCAGGCCTTCATACAAATAGAACAACCCAAATGCA
>BQNB010021817.1:0-63761 GCA_026074375.1 Tanacetum coccineum | reverse complement strand
CATAAAACCTCCTTTTCCTTGTCTTATGGCCAACCAACCCCACCCCATAACCCAATGGAATTGCATGCAATACCAAAATCATCAATCCTTGTCTATATATAAACATAATACCATTTACTTCATTTCTAGATCTAGCGAAAACAAAATTTTTCTCCTCCTTGTGTCTTCTACCTGTTGCCAACACCCATTCACCACCATAACACCATCATTTTCATCTTCTATGAGCAATAACAAAGGTAAAAATTATGGTGTAAGATGACTTGTATGTCTCTTGTACCAAAACTCTTCAAAAAATGGGATTTTCTTGCATGTTTATACATACTTTTGTAAAACCTTTGTAGGTAAAGTATTTTCTTAATAGAACACTCTTTAATGAGTGATGATAATGTACAAAAACTTTGGTTGATTCATTTTTAGTTTTGCTACAAGATCTATGCAAGAGAAGTGACATAAAGCCTTGATTTTCAAAAGTTATGACACACCTTGTATGTTTTGTGTAAAAGAGCCCTTTTGATCCATGAACCCACTAAGATTTTTAGATTAAAATGATGTTAAGACTTGTATAATATGATTGTGGGAGTTTATTGGGTCATTTTTGCATGTTGGGTTATTGGTTTGACTTGATTAAGTCAAAGTTATTTTTCAAACAGCCCCTATTTTATTTTTGGGTCATATTGATTGGAGCATAAGTTGATGATAAATAAACATTTTGACATGATTAAAGAGCCTAGAATCAAGTGCTTTGAGTCTAGTTTCTAGAAATATAAGATTTTTAAAAATATAAGGTTGTTTGGTTAGTCAAAGTTGCAAAATGGTGAAAGGTGTCAAAACTGCCCGAAAATCTCTTTTCAACCCTTGTACTAAAATGATCATAAATCATAAACCACGATGAATCTATCATTGAAACTGATATGGGAGACACTTGTATGGGTTATTTAGAGTCTCCCATTGGCCTAACTCATATAGCCTTGATTTGGACCCTCTGATCATTAAAATACTTTGGTATGTCCAGATTTGGCCGTTTTTGGAGTCGGGTATAAATGGTCGAGTATAAGTCCTTAATAAATTTTGGGAAAATTCATGGACACATCTAAAACATGGGATTTTGACCTGGAGCAGTAGCTTGACCAGAAGTTTTGGTTAACTTGGTCAAATAAATACTTAAAGTGATGGGAAATTCGGGGCAAATTAGTAGAAATTCGCTTTGTGATAAATGTGTCTTTTGAAACAAATGTGAACACAAGACTTAACAAATGAACCTTAATATTGTCCGAGCATATCGTATAGGATCTAATTAGGTATATTTACTTGCCTTAGGTTGCGAGTAGAAGGTTGCGTATTCGTTTGGGTTGCCTACTTAGTGTGGTTTGCCGAGAAGTCCTATTGTCGTTCTAACTTTTAAGATGAGTTTCTCACAGCCTTTGTTTTACATGTTTTCAATGTTTTGGGGTGAGAAGCATGATGTGTCATATTGTTATGCTCTTACTTTTTAGTATTTAAACTTTTGAACATATTTGAACTCGAACTTGTTTTGAGCGTATGAAACGTGTTGAACTTGAACTTGATATGTATGTTGTTGTATGCTTGGAACCCGCCACTACTTTTAGCTCACTATATCCCCCTCAACGGGATGAGACGTTAGTACTTATGGATAGCGCTATTAGGAGATTTTCCCCTCCTTACTCCTACCATGATCGGGGTGCATAGTACTAGGACATTTAGATTGTGATTTGGATCGGGGGTAACGCCTACCCATATTGTGTTGTGATTTGGAACTGGAAGGCTGAATGTGTTTAAGTAGTGCCTCGCATAAACACTATAGTTACGTTACTTCGGTAACAAGGACTATCTTGAAAACTTGAATCATTTTAGATTCACAACTTGCTTGGGCAACTTGTTATTGATTTGGAGAAAATGAAATTTAGACATCTACTCTTTGTAAAATATTTTGTGTACATAATCCTGTGAGCTCACCAACTATTTTCAATAGTTGACCCTTTTTATCATGCTTTTCAGATGACGTTCAAAAAGTGGAAAATTAGTGTGTTTGCATTTGTACCTATTCAAGATGTCTACTTTATTCTAAGTTATTGTCTTTTGGGGTGATCCATGTTCAGAAGAAAAACAACTATGTTGACTTTTGTACTTTTAAACTTGTACTTTGAAGTGTTGTAATTCGGATATCTTTCTTTACCGTAATTCATGAATGGTGTTTTGTCTATCATCTTATGTGATGTTTATTAATATGTTACACCTCGCGTTTCTGCCTTGGTAGGGGTGTGACAAAGTGGTTAGTTTATTCAGGATAAATGACGGTATAAATGTGACGTTATTTGATGTCATCAGTAAGCCTCTTACCAGCTCTTTTCTTGCAAGATCATTGATGGTACCGAAATTCAAATGATTTAACTGAAGATGCCACAACCATGATTTATTCTTAGAGGCTTTTGGCAATAAGCAGATAGGAGAGGATTTCATCATGTCTTCAACAGAGATAGTATACAGATTTAAGCCACGAGAACCTTTAAGTAACTCCACACCATCTACATCTCTAACATAACAAGAATGTTTTTTGAATGCAACTTCAAGATCTAAATCACAAAATTATCCTACAGAAAAGAGATTGTGTCCAAGCCCTTCCACATAATATACCCCGGAGATCACAGTGTCACCAATCACGTAATCTTCATAACCCATAATAGCACCAAAATGATCATTCCCGAATCAGACTGTCCCGATGAACTTTTTCACAAAATTCTTAAGCCGTGAGCATTTCCCAGTCATATGTTTTAAGCAGCCTGAGTCCAAATACCACATGACGATCTATACGACCTGCATTTGAAAAAAGATAAAGATGTAGAGTTTGGTATTTTGGATACCCATTTTCTATTAGGGTCCTGTTGGTTAGCAGAAACAATAGTATATTTCACAGGAACATCAACTGTCTGTGTCTCAGCTATAGTAGGAATGCCAGAGGAAATTGTCATGTCCTTTTTGGTTCTACGTTGGTACTTAGTTAATGGTGTCTGAGTAGTGTAACTAAATCTCTCAGTGATCATAATTTCACTAGTACTAACGTGTTAAGATTACTGTAAAGGTATAAACCTAGTTAAAAGGAACTGTTCTCCTAAAGTAAATTTCCTTCCAGTAGGCTTACACTGATAACCAACATTAGCAAATAGTTTTCCTGTGGCTTTCTAAACTTGCTTAGCTTTGCTCAACACATTTTTAACATGGGGGCATGAACAAATTTCAAATATTTCACAACACACTTATCATGATTAGCAAAAAATAAGCATTTGTTACATGTCTTGCACACAGAGTTTAAATTCGAATTAATTACAGTACGCTTATAGCTAACACTAGAATCAACACTATTCTCTTCTTTTAAATTAGACTTATTGTTCCTAGGTTGATCTTCTACTTTCTTCTTGTTGTCATTTTTGGCAAGATCCTAGTGTTATTTGTGTTGCTCCTAGGCTTTGATACTCTAGCTTTAGTGGAACTGTTTACTCTTGTAGAAGGAATCACATGTACATTAGTCATTTGAACTTTATGTTGCTCAACATGTGATTATGTGTTATTATTTGAAGTTTCGCATGTATCCTTAAAAGTAACTTGCTTTTTCCTATGCAAAGGGGTAGTAGCAACCTTTTTATCTCTTTTGCTTAATTCTTTCGGAAAAATGCCAATCACATATTCTAACAATTCCTAAGATCTTTTAGTGGAAAAGCAGGCATTATCAAGCGCATTATCTAATGGTCTTTCAATTCTAGCCTCTTCTACAATCTCACGAAGTGTTTCTACACTTTCCTTAAGGTGTTTGAGATAATCTAGAATGAACTTCCCTATTGTTCCTATTGTGAGGGAGGATTGGTTCAACATCAATTGCATATATACCAGGGGCAAGAACTTTTGGTTTTACAGTATTTCTAGTGACGCATTGCATTTTTCCTTTTAGCTGAGTCTTTAGTTTCTCAATTTCAGTTAACAAAGAAGGTGTCTTTTCAATAGTTTTAGCACGTGTTATCTTAATAGAATAATATAAATCCTTGTAATGTTACTTAACTTATTCATTCTCTGCCCTAAAATGTACATTTTGTTCATGAAGAGCAGTGACATTTTCTTTTAATTCTATGTTCTGAGAATCTAAGGCCTTAAAATCAAGATTACGATCTGCGTCACTACGTCTCTTATTCATGTGAGAGATTTTCTCTTTTAAGTTTCTAATAGTGTGGTTCTTTCCTTGAAGCTGCTCTTTCATTTAGTTGATTTCAAAAAATGAGTCAAATTCAGGAACATCCTGAGAAGTCTGTGATTTGTTGTTTCCAAAACATTCTTTAAGATGTTGATACTTCAATTGCAAATTTAGGTGATTCACCTCAAGGTTGGAAAAATGTTTTATCATTTCACTATGATCATCTTTTTAAATCTTATGTTTTAATTTAGAAATCTTAGCTTCAAGGTTGACATTACGTGCTTGTTTTACAGTGTAAACAGCATGCATTTCAGAAAATCTAGATACCATATTCACAGAATTCATTACACTATACAGCAATGCATTAGACAAACAATCAGCCATTAGATTCTCATTTTCAATGAGAGGGTTTTTCCTCTCAATTTCAACACATTTCTTGTCCATAACATTTTGTTCAACCTCAGCTTCCATTTGTTCAAAAATTTCTTTAATTTCTTTAACTTCTTTAATGAGAGCCGTTTGGATTCCCTCAAAATGTTCTTTAACCGTTTGGAAAAATAGAATTACTTTAGTAAGATAACATTCTTTTGTTTGTTCAAAACCCCTTTCCCCTTCTGTGAGACTACAAGGTGTAATTCTCTTTTTACATGTTTTATCAAATTCTAAAAAAAGTTGTGTGAGTGTGTAAATATTAATTTTCACTTGACTTTTTGTTGGAAGAACTCTGGGGACAAGCTTGACAGATGTAATAGGTGGATACGCTGTTAGTTCTGAAATGGATTTCGGAATAGAAGACCAAAATATCTGTTCTGTGGACAATTGTCTCTGTGGGGTAAAGATTGCAAGATAATTCTCTTTCGAGTAATCTGGGGGTGCAATCTTAATTTTCTTTTCAACGCACTGAGGGCTTTTCATTTTCTTAAGCATTTTCTTTCTAGTTATCTTGGCTAACTCAAGAGTATCCTCTGAGTCATGCACAACAGCAAGGGCATGATTGGTCTTGACTATTTCATGACCATTATAGAGAGCAGATTGAACTTGCATTGCACTAGTGAGATATAAGGGATTTTTGTAGCCTATTGCTACCTTTTTTCTTTTCATCATAAAAAGGTTTTGGTTTACATAACATGTGTACTGTTTAAAGAGATTGATCTTATTTGAATAATTTATCTTCAACTTTTTCTTTTAATGCTTTCATGTCTAAAAAATCTTCAAGGTATTTATTTTCTTTCGTTTTAAATCCTTTTTCAAAGTTGCGACTTCCTCTATCATTAACTTGTTATGGTCAATGGTAGAATTAAGTTGCATTTTTATAGAATGAAGTTCCTTTTTTAAAGATTCATCCCGAATGTTATGGTCAGTGATAATTATTCTCAATTGTTCATCAATTTTTTGTTCCCTTATAGTTAATTCAAACCTTGCCCCTTTTTGTAAATCTCAACTTGTTCCTTATATCTCGCAAGTTTAGCAGTTAATGATTCATTAACTACTTTGTTCTGCTCATTAGCTGAAATACATTAGGCAGCCTGTTCATGCATATCATTGATTATCATCATTAATGCATCATTTGGCACAGAAGATACATTACTTTGTACAACTTGCTCTGCATTGTCCTTCACATACTGCTCATACGGAATAATATTACTATCACTCGTATGTTCAGCATCAGAGTCAACAATGTAGTTTGGTTGTACATCATTATGCATCTCATGTACTTCATGATACTCACTAACACTATCTAGATAGTTATCGTGATCATGTACCTCAGATAGAATGTCTGAATCATATGATGGACCAACTTCATCGTAGATAGGATCGATTGATGATAGATTTTCCATGAACATGGTCTGTGTAGTGAGAGCCTCATCAACGTCAAAAGCATCACATTAATCATCTTGAAAGACCTGGTCCACATTAAGTGCCAAATCTTATACCGGTGGCTCATCCATATCATCATCAAAATTGTTGTCTTGTCCACCTGCAATAAACAACAACTACTCTTTATCCAAAACCACTCCATTCTCCTGAGCTTGCGTCAGTAGCATCTTGTCCATGAAATAGTCTGAATTCTGTGGTCGCTTTAGTTGAGTGTAGTTTCTTACTATGTGCCCTATTCCATTACAGTTATAACACTTGATAGGCTTTGCTTAACCAGGATTTGCATTGCTAATTCTGCTCCTCTATTTCCAGCTGCAACTGCTCCCCGTGCATTGTTCCCCTAAAATTTGTTCTGTCTACCCTGAACATTCTGAACAACAACCCTGTCATTTTGAACTGTAGCTTGGTTCCTTGTGTTAGATGAAGTTCTGAGTTGATTGTTAGTTTGAGGAAGGTGTGCTTTATAAGATTGGGTGAGTAGGGCAACTATTTTAATTAAGTTTTCAACCAGGTCATCAGTTGGGGTAAGACCTAAATCAAGTTGTGTGTTATTCGCAAATTTTGGTTGATAGGAAACTGGTAGAATAGCTAATGATTGTGTAGGAAACTGTTGAGGTGAAACATTGGACACAAGTGCAAGAGGATCAATAGTGTGTTGAGTGTATCTTTCCAGCATCATCTTGTTCTCATTAACATATGACTCGTGTTGCTTCAAGTAAGCATACAGCTGATCATAGTTAGATGTTTTCAATCCTATGTTCAGTTTAACTATAGTCACGAATCTACCCCATTCAGGCAACATGTTGTTCACAAACTTTGAGTTAAGCTACATTTTGGGCATAGTCATCTTAATGTTTATCATGTTGTTAATGAGCTTTATAAACCTGACATAGTATTCGTGAATGGTTTCTCCTTTGTTCTGATGGAAGTGTTCAAATGCATCGTATAATTGTGATTCACATTTATCTTTGGTAACTCAGAACCTTCCAGGAGCATCTTCACATTATTCTAAATGTCTTTGGCGTCAGTGTAATAATTGATGAATGTGTAGATGTATTTTGGTAAACCTTGAAGTAGGATATTCATTGCACGAATGTCAGCCTTATACCTCTCCTTTTCTTCTGGTGTAAGGTCTTTGATGACTCTATCCCGTTCTGGACCTGGAGTATTGTCAACGAGTGTATCTCTGAACTTGCCCATCTTAAACGGACCTTCATCAATCGACTGAAGTATGTTCTCCCCATTATCTTTTCCCATACAATACAAACGAATACGTTGTTTCCAAGACTCAAAATCATACCTATCAAGCATTGGTGGCCGGGTATCAAAACTGGCACTTTGGATATCGTCAGAAAGACTAGCCATTATAATAATTGTGAAATGATATGGTTTGATCGTTCAATGATTAGTGAGTATATATTAAAAGTGGTGATGATTGAGTAAGTGTTTTGTGTTTTGGTTTTGTTATGTCTATGGTTTGAAAATTTTCAAGTGTCGAATGAAACAGTAGCTTAAACTGCTGCCAAGGTGACCAAACCGCTGCCAATTTATCAAATTGCTGGCAAGTTATCAAACCGCTGCCAGCTTGCCAAACTGCTATAGTCTAGTTTAGTAAACCTCTACAAAGAAAAAATCTTCAAAAACCTGTAAACAAACCGGTGTAAGGATAAACCACCACTATTAAAATAATCCTAGGTAAATTGTTGTTAAGGAAATTACACCAAACCGCTGCCAGAAAACCAAACCGCCAGAGTTTCACTTCCCAAACCGCTACAAAAATATAAATCTTCGACAACCTGTAAACCGCTACCAAGCAAATCGATACGATTATGAAAAATAGTAAACCGCTACAAAGACAATATACCAAATCACTGCCTAAAAATCAAACCTCCAGAGGTTTGTTTAGTAAACCGCTACAAAAGGAATAAGTATTTAAAACCTGTAAACCGCTGTCTATCTAAACCGATGTCACTAAAAGACAAACCGCTTTCACATTCCTATCTGACAAACCACTACAGAATAAGTCAAACCACTATAGAATAAGACAAACTGCTATACTGTACGATCTAACAAACCGCTGCAGAACAGTACGTTTTCTGACAAATCGCTATGAAGAAATAGGAACAGAATGACAAACCGCCGCGTAGAAAACAAGTACTTTTTCACCTAAAAACACCTAAAAATCACCCTTTTGAATGTTTTGCTTGATTTCTTTTGCACAACTGAGTACTACAAGGTTATAACTACTACAAACAACTAAACTTTAACACAACAAAGATCAAAATCTTGGAGAAAAATGAAAAATGAGCCATAAACCTTAAAAGTACATTATTTGATCTAAACCAAACAAGAAAACGCACATACACACGATCTAATCATCCCATGAGCTATGATACCAATTGTAGGATATTGGATATCATAACACAATGGTAGATTAAGGATTGGCCGATTCCTAGAGAGAGAAAGACAAGAGATAAAAGCTTCTAGTGAGGGAAAGTAATACTTGAATTATGAAATGACCAACCACCTCTTCCATGGGATCGAAGAGGTATTTATATGTGTATACAAACTGGCCTAATGGCCTTGGTATGGGCTTACATGTGTGGGTTTATACCTGGCCCAATATCGTATGTCATACGATTAACATTGAACTACGAGCTATGATAAACTATAAAATACACGGGGTGACCGAGTCTTTTTCTTAAACCTAACACTATGTTTTGTGTTTTGTTAAGATGTTAATCTCTAATGAATGAATGGGTTTCTTATGAAGCTAATTTTTTGTGTTGTGTTATGAATGAGTTAGTTAAGTCTATACAGAATAAAGTGGTCAATAATTTGGTTCAAAATGGGTTAAATTTAATGAGGTAAATACAATGGTTGCAGACTTCCATTGTTTTTGTTATGTTATGAATGAGTTGGTTAATTCTGTACTGAATAATGTGGTCAATGGGTTGGTTTAAAATGGGTTAAATTCAATGGGGTAAATACAATTTGTAGACTTCCATTGAATCGAGTAAAGTGAATGGGCTGATTTAAAATGATTAAGGTGGTAAGTAGACTAGATAAAGTGGGTAATTTACATGTAATAAGTAAATTCATTGGTTGACTTTTTTAGTCTATACAATCTGCATACTAAAACAGTTAAATGATATGTAGCATTCACATAGAACTAAACCTAAACTAAGGAATTTTAGTGGTTGACTTTTTAAGTCAAAACAATTTATACACTCAAAATGGGTGTATTGTATACTACATTCATAACACTAAAAATGGATGGCTTTTTTAGTTAACAATACTAAACTTATTCTATAATTCATAACTTTGTCCATAAAAAAAGATGTTGTTCATACTAGATAAAGTCAAACAGTTGAAATAGAGTTAAGTGTAGACAAAGAAAATGAAAAGGACATAAAATAATTGTTTGGTTGCATACTGCAACACTTAATAGACAACCACAACACAATTATTTAGTGCATACACAACAGATCAAAATAACATGAAAATAAAAACTAGTAGACTACACTTGCTTTTTCCTTTCTTAGCAGTCTTTTTAGCTTTGTTTCCTGTCTTAGCAGCGGCAACGGTTTGTTTACCTTTCTTGGCAGTCTTCTCACCACTAGCAGTCTATTTACCTTTGTTAACAGTCTTCACACCACCATCATTCTTTTTTCCTTTCTTAACTGTCTTCCTCAGTTCCACTAACAGTCTTAGATATTGTCTTTTTGTTGCCTACATTAGTTGTTGAACCTTTGCAGCTTCTTTTGTTGTGGCCCTTTGTTTTGCATAACACACAAGTGACAGTCTTGGATATCCTAATAAGCTTTCCATTAATCAACATTAGAATATTCTCACCTACAGACTTCTTTCTTTTCTTCAATGACCTAACAACCTGTAGATAATGATATGGAGGATGAATAGTGGTTAGAATGGGATACTTTGGCCACATGATCTTGCCTCTAATGAGATTGATGTGGTGATTGTATACTAATCTCCATGTTTCTAGCCTGTAACAAGGATACACCTAACTTTTAGGCAAGGCCTCCTCAATGTTGTTCGTTGCCATGTTCTAATTACTAGCAACTGCATGCTTACATGGCAGTCCTATGAGTTTTGATTTTCTACTAGTGCAAGTCATGTTTTACACATCAACTACACACACCTCACCCTATGGACCTCTAACCCCATACAAACACCCTCTATAATATTAAGCAATGCACTCACTTGATTTAGCCTTTAACACATTAAAAAACTTAGTAGGAGTGGGTGTAAGTGACCTATCACTTTTCTATATCACTTGTTTCACACTCATAATTCTTTTCACTAAGTACTATCTAGTATACACAAGGGTGCTTATTATAGGCATATCCCTACCATCTAGTAACTGACCATGAAAAACCTCAAATATGTTGTGTTAGTTTTAGCCCCCTCTATTAAACATATTCTAATTAGAAAACTAATAAAACTGTAAACATGATTATGGTATCTAAAAAGTGTTTAGGGTTTACTTGAGAAGTGTGATCTAGCCCAGTGCATTGGTGGTATCTTTGCTAGCCAATCATAACAGTCTTTGTTAAAAGTATTCAATTGGCTCATAGCTTCATCAAACTATGGTATTGCTAAAGTTGTTGCAGACTTCCATAGTAAGCATTTGTATGCAGTTCCACTCCACCTTAACTTCATGTCCTCGTGAATGTGCCTAAGGAAATATTTGTGTTCAGCTGCTAGAAATAGCTCTGTAATAGCTGGTATAATACCTTGTTTAAAAAAGCTTTAATGTGTATGCAACTGCCAAATTAAAATGATATGGCTAAATTAAAATGAAGGTTACCTTATGTCTATCACTAACGAAGGTGAAGTTAAAGTTTTCTTGCATATCTAAGTCTCTTTTCAAATGTTCAAAAAACAAAGCCCATGAATCCCTTGATTCTGTTTCCACAATCCTATAAGCCAAAAGGATAAATGCCATTGTCTGGTCCACACCAGCCGCTGTTAACAGTTGACTAGGCAATGGTCCTTTCATGAATGCACCATCAAATCCTAAATTGCCTCATACAAGCTTTGAACCCTTCCTTAGCTGCTCCTAAACACATATAGATCCTTTTAAATATCCTTGTTGAACACATATGGTATGCTTTACTTTTCACTCTAATTTTAGTAGTTGTGTTAGGATTGCTTTGTTTTAGCTCCATAACTTAATCTCTCAACTGCTTATACTAAAGAGTGAAATCAACTCTAACATGTTCAACTGCTTTTGCTTTTTCTTTAAAGGCCTTAATCATAGACACCTCTAACTGAAACTTCTTTTGTAACTATTCTTGAATAGCTTTGATTGGTTTTTCTAGGTTTGTCTCAATTTGATCTATATTATCTTATGAAAGAAAATCAGCAGTGCAATACTTAATCTTCCTTCATTGTAGCCAGTTAGAAGTATCATCAAATGTTTTCACTTGCCATTTCTCATAATCTTATAATTTAGATACATGTAAAACCCAATGACATTGATTGTCTATTACTTTTCTCAAAGTAAGTTCACCACCTACCTTTTTTACTTTGACTGACTTAATGGACTCTCATAACCTTGCTTGATGCATTTTTCCTTTTTGTCCATTTAATACCTTGAGTGGACTTACCTCATTGACTTTAACCAACTACTTAATTAGGCCCAACAACTTGACTTGGCCCAACATCGCTGGTATTATGAAACATAGGAATTTTCCCTCTGCATTCAACCCTCTCTCTCTCTCTCTCTCTCTCTCTCTCTCTCTCTCTCTCTCTCTCTCTCTATCACTCTTCTTTAGCTAGAGCTCTCTCCTAGTTTTAATGAAATGTTTATACACCAAGTATTTTACTTTAGTAGGACTAGCAAATTCTTGGCCAACAAAAGATAAACCTTATGCAAACCACCATCTTTAAGGTGACTTTGTTTCTTAAGTTGTTTAAGTTTTCTCTTCCTAATCCTGTCTATCCTATCGTCATCAGAAGCACTCTCAAACTCTTTATTGTCTATAACATCAATGTCAATATCAAAGTCCTCATTTGCTTTAAACTCATGCATATCCTTTTCCCATTGTGTTAGCATTTTCTTTGTCATGATGATCTATTTCAACTACTGCATTAACTAATTCATTTTCCTCATCCACTAACACATCACTATCACTACTATACTCATCCCTGTTTTTATGCTCTATTTCATTTTCTTCCTCATGATTATTTGCCACATGGACTTGGTCATCATCTAATGCTACCCCTCTACCCTTACCAACACATTCAGTTGTAGCAGGTACATGTTGACTATCTAAACTAAAGAAAGGATCCAATTCATCTACTCCTATGAAAGGATCAGAAGTAGGGTAGAACTCCTTAGAAAACTCACTTTGGGTTGTTTATGTTGTAGTCTTAGTGATGAGGTGTCATTTTATATATTTTTTGAGGGGTCATTTAGCCTCCAAAATCATGCAAATATGCTCTATTACTACACAAAATCCTTTCCTTTTGTGTAATTAGCATTTGGGAAGCACTTGGACGAAAAGCACATAACTTGGGCTCGATTCAGGAAAAAACTAGCAAAAACACAACTTTTCAAGCTCGCGACCACCCTCCCGACGGCGCCACCAAAAGTGGCTAGAAAGTGGATTTTTAGACATATTATGTGACGGCTCAGTGTGCGGAGATGACATCACCAAGATTTATTGACGCCGTTACAGAAGCCTTGACGATGTTAGGAGTTGCTGACTGAAGAAAACCTTAAAGGGATTCGACAAGGTAACGGCGTCACAAATACCTAGCGACGCTGTCACGACCCAATTCCTATATATACAAACCTTTTATTTTCATAATTTGTATGTGGAACTTGAGAGAGCTATTGTGCAACTATTATTGATGAATTTTAGGGTTTCCTAACCCTATTTGTACTTCCATAACTCCATGTTTACTTGAAGTTAGGTTTTTTATTCATTAATCATTACAATAAGTCTATGTGTTGTGTGATTATTTGTCTTTTTTTTTCTTCAATTTAACATCTTAGGCTGAATTATTTAGTGTTTGCTTATGATTGTATGGAACCTAGTTGTGATCTTTGATATTATTGCTTCTGGTTAGTGGTGTGCACGTTAGGCATTAAAAACTAGCGATATCTATACCTTTGTTCTTAAGTATTTAGTGTGCGTGAATTTAGTATTAAGAGGGAGCTTGTCTAACAGGTAATGCCCGACTAGGTTGTCACGTATAGTGCGAACTTAACCAATTTGATGCAGTATTATAGGAATACTTACAGTTACACTAACGAGTGTGACAAAGCAATAAGTTAGAGAAATCAACGAAGGAGTAATAAATGATTAAGTGAGCACGTTTGTTTACTTATAAGAGTTCCTACCAATTTTACTTTTCTTGCATAATTAGATTAGTCTTAGTTTAGTTTAAAAATCCCTCCTTTAAAACCTAAGATTTTACTTTCTTTCATAAAATATAAAACAAACACAAAAATACTCTTCCCTCAACCTTTAGATCTTAGTGAACATACAATTCGAACCTACCTCACTATTCCCCTAGAGAACGGTCAATCCCTTGAGTCTTGCCTATACTACACTACAACAATTAGGTACTCTGCCTAGGAGGATTGTAAAAATTTGGTGTTGCAATCCGCCGCACCATATTTTTGACGGCGCTGCCCTGGAATAGTCTAGGTTTCAGATTCTATCTAGCTTAGCTGTACTCACGAGATTCCTATCATGTGAGATTTTTATTTTTTTAGGTTAGCCTTCTTATAGTCTATCTTTTCTTCGTTCCCTTTGCTTTGTAACCTTTACATTTGTTAACCACTATGGAGACGAAAATCAACCATGTACTTTAGGAGATTATCCTCGACCTAGCCATGAGGGCTATAGAAACACTATTGAGCTCCCCGAAGGAGACAATGTGTCACCTCTGCGATCCGACACCATCCAGTTGGTGCAAAATGGATGTGCATTCCATGGATTCCGGTCCGAAGATCCAAACCAACACCTTAAGGATTTTCTAAAACTTGTAGAATCCCTTAACCTTAATGGTGCAAATAGGGAAAGTACACGCTTGCGTTTATTTTAATTTTCCCTTTGCAATACTGCTAGCAATTGGCTTGAATGTTTACCCCCAGGAGCCATCTCCACTTGGGAGGATCTTACTACCTATTTCCTTGCTCAGTTTTTCCCAACGAGAAGAACTACCAAACTTAGAAATGACATCTTGATGTTCCAACAACATCAAGGGGAATCTCTTTTTGAAGCATGGACTCGTTTCAAGGACTTACATCAAAAAGTCCCTCATCAAGGCATCGATGTTCGGCTCTAAATCCTAATTTTCTATGATCATGTCTCTTACCCATTTAAGTATAAAATTAATCACGCTGCCAATGGCAAGCTTCATGACAAGAGCGCGAAAGAATCTTAGTAAATCATAGAGGACATCGCCCTCCATGACAACGAAAGTTGGAACGACCCAAGATACCTTGCAAAACCAGTCAAGGCAATCTTGATGTGTAAATAAAATACACTATAAAATATACGATATATTACCACAAGAGCAATTAAGAAAATTCCCTAAGGAAAATTCACTCTTAACTTTAAGAGAATTATATATATATTAATAAATGATATAAATATATAAATATCTATATATATATAAATATATATAAATATATAAAATATATACATACGTATATTTAACCGGGAAGAATGATCACCCGGGTCGTTTCCCCAACGACTTGTGAAATTGAAACCTTGCTTTAGCTTGGATTTGTGATTTGCGCGTAGGGGCGAACACACACATGTTTTGTGATTAACTACTAAAAAGGAGTTAAAATAAACAACTACTAACAATTATGCAGAAAGATAATGGAAGGTGGAAACTCAAAAGTTAAACTAAGAGAACGCGCTAACGGGATACTAAAACTAAAGGCCAAAAACCTAAATTCTATAAAATAAAAACACTAATTTTTTATTTTTCTTATGTAACATATTAATCTAATAACTAAAAACAAAGTTATAAATAAAAAAAACACAAACGAAAAACGGAGTTAAAAACGGAAGGCGAAATCAGGGAAACCGAAGTGACGGGGGCGAGGGGGGGAGGGTACGATCTCACTACTCTCAGATGTGATAATAATAGTATTTTTTGGCAAATAGACCACTACGACACAGTGAAACTAATTTTTCCTACGCAACTTATATTAATAAAAGAAAAATTTATAAAAGAAAATTTTATAAAAAAGATTTTTATTTTTCTGATTAATTTTCTATTTTTTATGATTTTTAAAGTTTTTAAAGAAAATAAAAGATTAAAAATACTAAACTAATAGTAAAAATTCTAGAAAAAAGACAGAAAATAGCTTATTCTATATGAATCCTAGGAAAAATAAGCCCGAAGTCGTAGCTTATAAAATAAGCCACGAAATAAGCTTGACAGCTTATTTGGCTTATAAGGCCAAAATGTGTATAAGTTTTTAATGAAAGGAAAAGGTAACGGATGAGCTAATGTAGCAAAGTGTTAATGCGTGTGTGTTGTGTGTGGGAGGTCGTGGGTTCAAGTCTGGCAAACCCCATTTTTTTACTTTTTTATTTTTTAACTTTTAACAAAAACTAAATATCCAAACTTATTAAAAACTTGATTTTAAACAACTTTAAAACTCTGAAAAAGCTTATGAATAAGCTGTCACAGAAACTAAAGGTTTGAGCTCAGTTTTTGCTTAATTCTACTTAACCACTTGTAAAAAGCTCAAATTAAGATCAAATTGAGAAATAAAAGATGTTCAAAATCCCTTGAGATGTGCTTAAGCTAATTTTAATAAGCTAAGATCCATTTAAACACTTTATGTTAACTGAAATTCGAAATCAAAATGCACAACTCAGAAATAAACTCTTAAAAGCTAAAATTCTAATAAGCTACAATCCTTATTAAGCTAAGCTGGCTCCTGAGCTTTTACAAACTAGCTAAACTACTTATAAGCTACTATTCTAGTTTATAAAATCTAAACCTATAAGCAAGAAATCTAAATTTAAAATATTAAGCTAACTCTACTGTTTTTGGTCTTTTTAAGAATTTTATGAACTTTTGACAGCAAATTTAACTAAGAGATTAAACTAGAAAATGAAACCTAAGACTCAATCTAAATTAAGCTATATGAAAACTCAAATCCTACTAAGTTTGATAAGCTAAATCCTACAATTACTAATCTAAATGAAGCCAAGTATTCAGCAGTAGTAACTGAGGTTACTACTGCCTATGCAACTAATGAAAAGGGCAAGGAACAAATGCATGTATCCTAGAGGGGTAACTTGCACTTAGATACTCTTGTTGAGTGTGTACAAACACAAAACAAGCAAGAACCAAGCCTTAGATGGCTTGGTTCAAAATTTGCACAAGTGAAATTCAAAAGAAAAATTCCCCTGGTGCAGGAAGGCTAAAAATAAGCTCAAACTCTTTTAATTTTAAAAACTAACTTGAGAAAACTCTTTTCCTAATGTTTTTAAATGAAATCAAAGCTGTCTCAAACAAATTGCACAAAAACCTTTGACTTTTGATAGTCAAATAAGCTTAAACCAAACACCCCTTATACTACTAGACAGATATTAATTAAGCTTAAATTGCAAATCTACTTGACTAAACCTTGATACTAGATATTGATGAGCTTATACAAAGCTTATTAAACATGTTTAAACAACTTAAATAACCAAATTCTAAGATCTACACTAATTACTAACTTAATATTTTTGGATTTTATTAGTTTTAATGACAGAAATGATAAACTTAACTATAAACTGTATTAACTAAAAACAGGTATAAAAACTATATACAATGATCAAATAAACACAAATAAGCCACATTTAAGCAAACTAGATAAGTAGGTAAACAAGCAAATAAGCAGATCTTAAACTAATAAGCACTTTAACTACTATATAAGCTAGAATTTAAAAACATAAGGAATTAAAAGGAAACTTACTTTGAGCCTAGCTTAACAAGGCTTAAACTGCTCTTAGAGCTTTGCTACAAGCTCTGGCTTATTTAAAATAAGCCAGTATAAGTTCTTGGGAGTTCATATTTCGTTAATCCCTCACTTCCATGTCTAACTCATAAAGTCCAAATTGCAAAAGGTATTACGATTTTAATAGGTTTAAGTAGATTGTTAACTAATTTAAGCTCTATTTTAGCTTAGAGACTGAAAGAGCTTATAATGAGCTTATGAGAGCTTTTGGATAGTAGCTTAACATTTAAGACAAATGACTTTAGCTTTTAAATGAAAAGAGAGAGCTTATAACACAATAAAACTGAAAAATTTTTCATTAAACTAAGGATCAAAACAGATATACATTACTTTAAAGGAAATTACAAATCATTTTAAAGAAAATTACATTAAGCTAAGAGAAAATTTAAGCTACCTAAAAGCTACCTAAAAAACTAGATGTGTGTGTGAGTGTGAGGTGTGTGTATTTATAGCACTCCTCTGAAGCTTCTAGGCCTTGCTTGATGCCCACGCTCCAATCAATCATAGCCAATCATTTTCCCAATCATTGGAGGAGTGATTACATCCGTTGGATCACTAAATGACCTCACACGGATTGCCAAGCTGGCAATCCGTTTGAGGCTCACTTGTGCTTGTTGTGTGAGTACAATTAGTGCAAATTCTCTGTCCTTGGTGTGTTACTTTCATGTCCCGCGTGGCATTCCCTCTTGGGTTTCCACCAATGAGAATGCTTGAGTGACGTTTATCCCTGCCATGGTGTACTTGAACCCTTGAATTATCATTCTTGACCCTTAATTATAAAAAGCCCTTTGATTTGACCCCTAGGTAAATCGGTGAAGACGGTGAACAGTGAAAACGACTTTTCGCGCATTTTTACTTATAAGGGTGTTTGTTTGACTTTGTTTGACCCGGGGGTTAAAAGGGGTAAAGGTTTGGGGCTTTAGCAAGATTAGTCCTTGTGTTTGGTTTATAAAAGAGTAAGGTATAAAAGGACTTTCGTAATTAACAGAAATGGTCCTTGTGGCTTTATAAAAGGATATTGGGCTTATGATTTTTGGCTTATGGATCCAGGTATGGCCTATTTAGGTTTAGGGACCATTTGTGTGATTTTTTAAACTTAAGGGACTATTTGGGTTACATTTGGGTTTTTGTCTTCTAGTGGTTGACTTATGATTGACCCATAGTTGACTGAAGTTGACTTTCTTTGACTTTGGCTTTGAATCTTTGGCTCTCTTGTACTCTTCTGTAGCTCGTGCCCGTGTTTGCCCGTTTTTTGACGGTTTTCTTGTGATTTTTGTCTTATCCGTACATGCACACACAAAACATAAAAACAAGTATATCTTTGCCAATTTTAGTTTGTTTTAGGTTTAATTGGGCCATTTTAGGTATTAACGGATATGTGTATTTTACACTTATCAAATCTCTTTTCCTCAAGATATGCCGAAGACATCCGATCGACGACTTCTTGAGCTTGAAGACCAGATTAAGTACTTGCTAAAAGGGTCGAAGAAAACACCAAAAACAAATCTAACACAGCCTCCTCAAGCATATGCTAGTGCGGTTTCTTTAGCCTAACGCACACAAAGCTTCTCTGAACCACCAAAACAAAATTCATTCACTATTCAAAAATAGGTTTACCTGAAACTCCAACAACGGGAGCTCGAGCCTAGTTTTGTAGCTCGAGTACAAAGTTATATGGAGGCGCACACTGAAAGAATGGAAAGGTTCGAGGAAGCTATTTATAAGCAAAGAGAGGAGATCAATGAAAGAATGACGGAGATATTTAGTATTTAAAAGAATATACAAAAGGGAAAGCTCCGTAGAAAGTGTTAATTAGGGAGGAAATTAGTAAAGCCGTCACAAAATACGTTAACGCCATCTCCCTTATTAGAATAGAGGATGATAGGGATAAAGAATGTGATGAAGTTATCGATAAAAAAGTTATAGAACAAAGCGAAGTATCAAAAGAGGAAGATATCAAGGAAGATGTAGAGAATAATGATTCGGATAGGAGTATGAATAAAGACTCAACTAGATGGGGGATGTACGTAGATAGACTAATAGAAATGCCTAGATCATGACCGATGGGGTATTACCTTAAGCATGAGATCAATAAGAAAACAATGAAGGATCTTGTAGATAACAACAAATACAGTGATGTTTTGTTCGCAACACGCTTAGGGAAAATAGATAGTGAGACTTACAAGTCAATGCCCATAGAGCCCATGTATGACTAAATTGTTATAAAGATTCTAGAGTTAATCACATTTTTGTTTTGTTTGTTTAAGTTATATGTTTGTACTAACTGTTTTCATGGCTTATGTAGTAATTTTTTCAAGAAATAAGTAATAGGATATTTGTGCAGAAATTTTTCCGGAAAACAAAAACACCAAAATCTGTCAGGTGGTCCTGACGGCGTCAGGGTTAAAATGTAACGACGTTAGACTGTAGCAGTGGAGAAATCCGCATTTTTTGAATTTTTGAAAATTTATTTTTGTTAAATTTAGAGAATTTTTAATTTTCCAGATTTTGTAGAAGGCCATGATTACATTAGTACAAAAAATTTATCCTTAATGTTTTATTAGGATTTTAGTTTATGATTATACCGGGTTGTATGTAATTCACCGTCACTTTTATGCGGGTATAGTTGTTTTAGTCTTTGATTTTCAAGTTATAATAGATAAGAAGAGTCTGGAAGTTCTTAGGATTTTCAATTGGACGATTCTTGGATGAAGATTTAGCTTGTTTATCTTGTTTCTTCTCCGATATTGAGCAAACCGGAAGTTGTTTCGTCTTTTATTTATTTTCTGTTTTCTCGTTTTTCGGGTAGTTTTAGAACATTAGAGACAATGTTCAACTCAAGTGTAGGGGTAATGAAAGCCTTAGAAACTCTTCTTCTATTTGCATTTGCTTTGTCTTTAAAATGATGTGTAGTATACCGAGACATATTTTAGGACGGTAATTTTGACCCAAAATTTAAAAAAAATTATGGCATATATTGATGAAACTATAGTATTAGGAGGGTCTCATGGATAGGAGTTATATGACTAGCATAAAAATCCCACCACTAAAAAGATTCACCCAAAAAATGTGAGGTTCGCCTCTAGATTTTTAGAAATAAAAGCATTCATCCTTAATGCTTATGAGAGTGTACTGGTAATATATTAGATTCTAGAACTTGCTTTAGTGATGCATCCCAAGACTGCTAGTGAGATTGCATTCGTGTAATTAGGATTTACTAAGTGATAAGAGGCATTATGATAACCCTTGTTTTTAGCCTGCGTTTGTTATAGTTATGATAACCTCATTGGTCATATAACTACCCCACACCCTTGCTTCGCACTCATTTTAATGCAAGATACCCATGGTACACCCCTTTGAGCCTTTTCTTTTCGCGGTTCTCATAATTTTTTGGTGGATTTCGGCTTATTAATGAAGAGCATTGTTTACACACCACTAAAATGTTACACCTAAATGGCCTTAGCCCCTTGTATATACTCATTTTTAGTACATTATTGTGAATACAATTGTTTAACCATAGTTAATTGTTTGCTAGAGTACATGGTTGCTAAGTCGAGTCATTTGTTAATGTATACAGTTTTTGGACGATTGGAAATCATGGTAGTTTTTATTTTATGTAGAAATGGGGAAGAAGACAATTTATTACTACCATACGTGCTTAATATACTCCACGTTTATTGATCCTTCTAATTCGGGTCATTAGTTAGTTTATTATTTAATTATTAAAAAAACTAAAGTGTTGGGATGTCAATATAAATCCCGAGTCATATATATTTATTTATTTTTAGCAGATTCATGATGGCAGGGCAAAAGTGTATATAAAAAAGAGAAAAAAAGAAAAAAAATCGAAAAAATAGAAAAAAATGACAAAAGTAAAAAAAACGATAAATATACGAACTGACATCCTGCTTATATTTAAGTCAAGAAAGAGTCGAGAAGAAAAAAGAAAGAGCTTGATGTAGAGTTTTGTACGATTATTATAGTTTTGTAGAGTATTGGCTTAGCAACGCCTTTTACATGTGATCCTGTGAATAATTAACTTGCCACCAGTAAAAATGTCCCTCATTTTCCTTTACCATGTTTTTCATACCCTTCACCTAACCCTTGTAAAGACCTCTTTGATAGTATTTCATATGTGCTTACGCCAAAGTGGTGGAGGTTTGATCCTTTATCAAGCTTATGGTAATCTATATGCCATGACAGGTAGTGAGTGTTTATTTTCCCGTTTCCAATATTATTATAATTCATTATACACCTGAGTGAAAGAGAGAATCCAAACACTTATGTAAGGTACTAGTATATGATTTCCGTGCTTTTAATTACAAGGTTGATCCGGTTGTGCCATAAATTATCTTTACTTAGTAGGTTAAATGCTTCCGACTTTGCTATTTATTAAGTAGAAAAGCTAAGGACAAGCAAATTCCAAGTGTAGGGGTATCTGATGCGGTGTCATTTTATACACTTTTTCGGGGTCATTTAACCCCAAAATCATGCAAATATGCTATATTATTTCACTAAATCCTTTCTTTTTGTGTAATTAGCATTTGCAAAGCACTTAGAAAAAAAGTACGTGACTTGGGCTCGATTCGAAAAGAAACAAGGCAAAAACACAACTTTTCAAGTCGCGACCACCCTCCCGACGGCGTCACTAGAAGTGGCTTGAAAGTGGATTTTGGATATTTTATGTGACGGCTTAGTGTGTGGAGATGGTGTTACCAAGAGTTATTGACGCCGTCACAAATGCAAGGTGACGGTGTCACAAGAAGCCCTGTTGATGTCAGGAGTTGCCGACGAAAGAAAACTCTAAAGGGATTCGACGGGGTGACGGCGTCACGAATACCCAGCGACGCCGTCACGACCCAATTCCTATATATAGAAACCCTTTATTTTCATAATTCGTGTGTCGAACTTGAGAGAGCTATTATGCAGCTATTATTGACAAATTTTAAGGTTTCCTAACCATATTTGTACTACCATAACTCCATGTTTAATTAATGTTAAGTTTTTCATTCATTAATCATTACAATATGTCTATGTGTTTTGTGATTATTTTTATCTTTCTTATCTTCAATTTAACATGTTAGACTAAATTACTTAGTGTTTGCTTATGATTGTATGAAACCTAGTTGTGATTTTTGATATTATTGCTTCTTGTTAGTGGTGTGTAGGTTAGGCATTAGAAAACTAGCGATATGCGTCCATTCGCATAGACGTCTAGTGAAACGTGGTTATGTTAGATGAAACCCTCGATCTATGTTATCAATTAGGCTGATTCCTTCTTAAGTATTTAGTGCATGTGAATGTACTATTAGGTGGAAGCGTGTCTGATAGGTAACGCCCGACTAGGTTGTCATGTAGAATGCGAACTTGACCAACTCACTGCAGAATTAGGGGAATACTTACACATCACACTAACGAGTGTGACCAAGAAATAAGTTTAGAAATCAACTAGGGTGTAATACATGATTAAGTGAGCACGTTTGTTTACCTATAAGAGTTCCTGCCAATTTTACATTTCTTGAATAATTAAATTAGAATTAGAATAGTCGTGGTTTAGTTTTAAAATCCTCCTTTTAAATCCCGAGATTTTACTTGCTTTCATAAAATATAAAAAAACACAAAAATATTTTTCTCTCAATCTTTAGATCTTAGTGAACATACAATTCAAACCTACCTCACTATTCCCTTAGAGAACGATCAATCCCCGAGTCTTGCATATACTACACTACAACGATTAGATACTCTGCCTAGGAGGATTGTAAAACTTCAGTGTTGCAATCCGCCGCGCCATTTAGGCTGAGTACTTTCACCAACTTCATGCCTAGCACTACTTTAACCAATCACATTTGCATCATTTTCTTTCCATCCTAACATTAATCTCTTAGCACAAGAACCAGAAACTGCTCTTCTTGGTTTCATCTTACTTGGTTGTGCATTTTGAGGTATGCCATCATCACAAAGTTCATCGATCACATACCTTTTAGATGGTGTGTTATAGGAAGCTTCTATATAATTGTATATAATAGTCTTCTCATGTTCTATGTAGGCCTCAATCATCTTATAACTAAGCCTAATGTACTCTACCATTTTCTTAATAATTGTGAAAATATGGACACGATCAAGCTTCGATGGGGATCGAAGAGTTTGGGGGTGAATGTTGGATTGCCGAGTCTTAAATAACCTATGACAACACAAATGGAAACACTATGTTAAGTGAAGCGCAGGGGGTGTCTTTACGAATCACCTCCAGCGTGAGAGTAAGTATGTGCTTTTGGGAGTAATAAGTATGTATAAAGTAAGTAAGTGTGTGTTAGAAGCGTCAACATACCTGGAGACCTTGCCATCAATTTATAGGTGATGAAATAGGCTAGAACAAGGCTCTACACATAAACCGGTGATAGTGGGGGTGTCCCACGATTTAAAGGGTGATTATAGGGTTAATGTACCACGATCTCTACCTTGGCAAGAAAGCTTTGGCAGAGAGGGAGAACGTGGGTTTTGACTTGACCAAGTCTGACCTCTGCCCTAATTTCATCGAAGACCTTACCGCGAAGGGTGTGGTTCTTCGCATGGCGGATTCTGTAGATCCCAATTCAATATAGATCTTTCTAGCCTGTTAAGGGTTGTAGCCAATATGGATAGTTCCACACTAACTATAGGAGAAACAATGACTATGAACACTATAAGTTATGCGGAAACTAACTTATAATGCTAAGAAGTACAATGAATATTAATAACTAAACTTTTGTATTAATCTGCTAAAATGATTACAGATTACTAACTATGAGATTGAGAGATGTGGTGAGAGATATCTATTCTCTAATGTCGTAGGGTTCCTTTTATACACCAAGGATAAACCCTAACAGACTTACAAAACGCGTAGAAGATAATGCATATCTTTTCCTATAATATCTCATGCATATCTCTTAAACGGTACTAACTATTTTGTACTAGCGGTACAAACTAATACTAACAGTACTAACTATAAATGTCGATACTTTCTACTACAACTAGCGTTACTAAGTTAGGAAAGCATAATTCCTAACAATCCTCCCCTAAACATGTTTGTTGAACTTGTTTAACTTCATGTTTCTCTGATGTAGATATCTTGAAGTTAATGAAAGATGTATTCAAACACTCTGTTAAATCTTTGAATCAATCTGAGATAAACTTAAGTACCTTTGATCCTTTCTGTATCATTCTTGGATCATCACTTTTGATAATATTGAACTCTTGTACGGTTAGCTTGATCACTTAGCAGCTTACAATCCTTGTCTTCTTAGTTTGTCTGAAACACAGCTACATCTTTTCTGCAACAATCCAACTAAGTTGGCTTTGTAGTTTTTGGCAAACCACCAGCCATTAACGGATTTGATGTTCCTTTACCAGTAGCCATTTGCTCTGGGATAGCCAATTCTTCCTTGTAAACAACAAGGTGAATTGAGAACCTTATAGTTTTAAGTAAACTATCAACTATCAACGGATTTGATTTGTCTTTACCAAAAACCATTTGCTTTTGGACTAGTCAATGCTTCATTGCCATAACATGGTGCATTGATAACCATATAGTTTTTAGCAAACTATCAGCTATCAACAGATTTGATTTATCTTTACCAGGAACTGTTTGATCCTGGACTAACCAACTCTTTACTGTAAAGTAAGGTGAGTTAAGAACCATATAATTTTTGGTAAATTGTCAACCATAAACAGATTTGAGAAGTCTTTACCACAAGCCGTTTGCTTATGAACTAGTCAGTTCTTATGTCTGTTAAAAATGGTGAACTGATGACCATTTGTTGTGTGGTTTTGAAACCAACACTCAAAGATCCTTCTCATCTCCATCAGAGTTTTCAGGTTCCAACTCTGCAATTAACTTCTTGACAAATCTAATCAACTCCAATGCCATAGTATTGTCTTCTTCAGATTCCAATTTCAATTCTAGCATTTGCACCAGTACTTTCTTTCTCAAAGGATACTGTTTCTCAACAAGCATATGAATGACTAATCCTGCCTCAGTCATTAAAGTATGTACCCCTGAAGAACCATGTAGCTTCCAACTTACTACATTCCAATCCTGCTGTGAGTTCCAAAACTTATCTTCATCACTTGGATTAAACATTATCATTAAGTCTCCCCAAAGTACTCTGTCAAAATCTTTAGGTATCTCATCTTTGTATCTGTCCATCACAAGTTGATATACAACACTCAAATCATCTCTATCAAATATGGAAAGCACCTTCATCATAGTACTAAAATATCTCCTTTATCCATTGCTTCTAATCACCACATTTAGATTAATCTCCTCTAAGTCTTTAGTTTCATCATACTGTGGTTTAATTCCAAGATGCTCATATTTCCATTCTATGATAGGATACTTCTTGTCAAGTATTTCATAATCTACATCCTTGTCCTCATCTGGAGCTATTGTTAAGCATAATCTCAGCTCATCATTCTCTTTCTCACTATTAGTTTCATCATCCTCAGAAGTGTCTTGTTTGGATCTTCTTTTCCTTGACTTCATCTTTTTCCTTGTGCCAAGTTTTCTCTTTTTGGTACCTTCTTCTTCTTTACTTTCCTTCTTAATACTGTCAGCCTTCTTTATACCAGCAGCTTTCTTATTCAAATCTTTTATTAGCCTTTCATCCTCAACATTCTTAAGCTCTACTCCTTTTTCTTTTTCTTTCTGTTTCACCTTGTTCTGGCTCATTGTGACAAGAACTTGTGCAATAGTCTCATCATCACCAAAGACTGTTGGGGTAGGTGTTGAAGTCATTGTTGGAACTGTTAAAGTATCACTTTCTCCTGAAACTTGATCTTTAATCTCAGCAGTACCTTCAACAAAACTATCAGTACTAACTTTTGTGCTTCCTCCCTTTTCAGCACTTCTCTTGTCTTCTACAACCAATGTATCACCTGACAAGTGAAGTTCCTCAGTTTTAGAACTTGTTTTGGGTTCCTCAACCTTGGAATCAGTCTTCCCTTCATCTTGAGCAAGAGTGTAGTCCATGGCTTCATTAATTGTTTCATTTAAATCATTATCCAAAGCATCCCAGTCAGTGTTTGTTTGCACAGATGGTGCACCTTTGGAAGATTTGATAGCTTTCCTCCCCTGTTTGGATACACTCCTTCTCTTCTTTGGTTTCTCTATATCCTTCTTTCCTGTTGGCTGTTTCTTCAACATAGCAGCCCTAAACCAAGCTTTGTGGTAGTTGATAATAGGTTTGGCCTTCTTCTTAAGCTGTTTGATCTGAGCCTTCAAATCTTTAATTATTGCAGCTTTAGTTGTGACCTGTGTACACAAAGAAATACAAAGATCATATACACTTTGGAGTGTCAGGCCATCCTCATTCCCTGATAAGAATCTATCACTACTGGATGAACGACCTCCCATATTCCACTAGATCCCTCAGATTAGAAAAATCATAGAATAGGATTAGGAGAAGAAGGTCTGGGAGATGGGTCAGGCTGTGACCTAGGTTGGTCTACACTTGGGTGAGTAGGAGAAGGTATTGGTTGGGATTCAGATGGTCTTTTTAAAACTTCACCCTCATCCTTTGTTGGTTGAACCAACATAGAGTTAAATAAAGGTATGACATTCCCTGAAAAGTTTTTACCCTTTTTAACCATAAATGACAAAACCTTTTTAGTTAAAGTTGGGACTGGAAAGTGATCCATAGGGACACGCACATTCCTTAATTGGTTTTTCAAAAAGATTTGTAAAAATCTTGGATACATAACAAACTTCTTAGATGCATCGAAGTGTCTCATCATACCATCAAAAATTAATTTGGAAAAATTATATTTCTGATTAGTGGCCAAACAAATCACTGCTGTGGCAATATTAGTGGGAATTTGATCCCAAGAAGTGCTTTTAGAGCTGATGCAGTGATTCATGGTATGAAAAAGAAATTTCCTTTGAGGTGAAAACAGGGCTTTGTTAAAAGTTAAAATATTAAGGTCCCCCTCATACCCTATTAACTGAATAGTGTTAAATATAGCTTGATTGTTCAAAGTATCTATCCCATCAACATTATCAAAAAGAAGATCACTTCTTATTGATGCCTCTGAGATAGTCATAGGCTTGCCAGCAATAATGGCATATATATAACTAATGTTGTTGACTGTTCTGGACTTAGCAGATGTCCAGAACTGTTCAACAAACAAAGTTGAGACGATGGGACTTACAGTGAGTGCAAAGTAGATTGAACTGTTAGTGAGAAAGTCCATAATCTGATGAAACTCAGTGTTCCCATCATTCTTTTCCAAGTAGACAACCATATTGTGCTTTGAGCATTGTTGAATTGATTTTGTTGATCGACAATGATGAAAAATTAGGGTTTGTTAATTGAAGTCGATTAAGAGAGTGTAGGTGAATAAATTATGTAATTAAGATGGGTCTTATAGTAATAGAAATCCCAAGGTCAAAGAAACCGCCAAAAATTACACTTTAGACCCCTACCGGTATTTCCCTCTAACGTCTTTATAGCGGTATAAACTTTGCCTGTCGGTACTAACTATAAGCCTATCAGTACTAACTTTTGGCAACCAAAAAATTGAACAAGTATGGCAACAAGAGTTCTTTAGTACCATCAATAGCTCTCTCCAATTACTCTTTAGAACCCAAGTAACTCTATGAAAAACATCACCATTGTTAAGATTCTTCTGCTCACAAAACACTTCATACAAAATATACAACAAATCATCTTGCCTCCCCTTAACTAATGCAGCCTATTGATTGATCATTCTAAATGTTAACAATCATAACTTGAACATGCTAACATTAAAAAAGCATGGGTTAAAAGATCATCTACATTGTCATCATGTGAATCTTTAGAACCTGGGATTAAGTTTATTCTCATAAGCATCCCTAATGAAGTGGTGCCTAATCTCAATATGCTTTGTTTTAGAGTGAAACACTGGATTCTTTACAATGCAGATTGTGATTTCATTATCAATGTAGATCTTTGTGTTCATAAAATTGAACCCATAGTCTAACATTTGATTCTGAATCCACAATACTTGCCCACAGCAGTTGGCAGCAGCAACATACTCAGCCTTTGTAGTAGAAGTAGCCACAATTGTTTGCTTCTTGCACTATCATGAGATAAGCCTCCTGCCAAGAAATTGACAACCTCCTGTTGTGGATTTTCTGTCAAGATTTGCTCCAACATAGTCACTATCAGAATAGGCTTCCAGGACAAATGATGACACTCTAAGATACCAAAGGCCCTGTTTGGGTTTGCCTTTGAGGTACCTAAAGATCCTCTTCACAACATGAAGATGTGAGGTTTTTGGAGTTACCTAAAACCTAGAACAAGCACATACTACATACATAATATCAGGCCTAAAAGCAGTCAAGTACATTAAAGAGCTAATCATGGATCTATAAAGATGTACATCCACATCAGCAGCTTTTTCATCCTTGGTCAAGGGCTTCTGGGTCTCAATTGGAGTGTTGGCAGTCTTCACACTATCAAAATCAAACTTCTTCAGATCTCTGCAATAAAACATACATATTTGACTTATAAAATACCATCTTCTTTAGCTGACTGTAATCTATAAAATAAGGTGGAGCTCTCTATAGAACTCATCTAGAATCTGCTCTTTATTAATGCCTCAAATCAAATTCATCACACCAAGATCTCTTTGTAGAACCAAAAATAATGTCATCCACATAAACTTGTACTAACATGATATCATTTTTGTCCTTCTTAATAAAAAGAGTCTTGTCAATAGTTCCTCTTCTGTATCCACTCTTCAACAAGAAAGTAGATAAAGTAGCATACCAGGCTCTGGGAGCTTGGTGTAAACCATAGAGGGCTTTCACAACTTTGTAGACCTTCTTAGGATACTTAGGATCTACAAAACCTGGAGGTTGAGACACATATACCTCCTTATCAATTTTGCCATACAGGAAGGCACTCTTCACATCCATCTGATAGACTATGAATCCCATATAAGAAGCAAAGGCCAAAAAGATCCTAATGGCTTCAATCCTAGCCACAGGAGCAAAAACCTCATCATAGTCTATCCCTTCCTCTTGCCTATGTCCCTGGGCAACCAACCTTGCCTTATTTCTAACCACAACACCTCTTTCATCCTTCTTATTTCTGTAAACCCATTTTGTCCCAATTGCCTTCTTCCCATAAGGCAAATCTACAAGAATCCAAACTTTCTGAATCTTGAATTGCAGCAGTTCTTCCTGCATAGCATCAACCCAACTTTCATCTTCAAGTGCTTCAGATATCTTCTTGGGTTCAATTTGAGACAAGAAACAAGCAAATAAACAATGCTGGAAGTCCTTATGATTATTTCTTCTCTGCTTTTAAATATAACTTACAAAAGCATGGGCTCTAGAACTTTTGTTCACTTTGCTTCTTGTTTGAACTGCTAACTTTGGATCTCCAAGAATTTGAGTTGAAGGGTGAATAGGGTGAATCCTTGATGCGGGAATAGGACTAACATTCACAATAGTTTCTAAATTTGTAAAGTCAGCCACTGCACCCTCATCATCATAAGATGCATTGGTAAAAATACCATCATTAGGATTGTCATAACTATCTTCAAGAGCAGGTATTTGAGAATCATCTTGGTCAGTATTGGTTAGATCAGTGTAGGATAGTCCACCAGAAGGACTGACAGTACTAACTGGTGTGCTAGCAGTATTAACTATGTTAGTACTGCTAGGTCTAGCAGCTCCTGCTTAAAGAAGTAAATCCTTAGTATCTTGGGCAAACTCCTTTCTAAGAGCTTCAACTGTATCATTAGCCTCCTTTTCTTGTCTTTTAAGCCTTTCAAGCTCATCCAAAAAGGATTGATCCTCCTGATCTACTAGCTTCTCATTTGTCTTTAAATTAATATTCTTAGTAGGCTTTTCTCCTTTATTCTTTGCTTCTGAGCTCTTGACTGTTGAAGTATAAGAAGATCATATTGGCAGTACAAAGTAGTCTTGAGCAGATTCAGCTTCCATTTTAGAATTTCCTGCATCAATATTATCTTGTGTACATGCACTATGATTTGCTTCTTTTGGACCTACATGTTTGTTAGCTTGATTCTCTGATCTCACAGGCTGATAATTCATTGAATCAGTTAAATAATCAAGATCAAATAGCCAATTTGGTCCTTTCCTTGCAACATTTGGTTTATTTTCTAAAAAGATTATATGTAGGTTTTCTTTAACTCTCTTGAATTCTAAATTGTACACCCTAAAAGCCTTGCTATTTAGAGAATACCCTACTAAAAACCCTTCATCAGATTTCCCATCAAACTTGCCCAGGTGGTCAATAGTATTCAAGATGGTCACATGGCACCCAAAAGGTCTTATATAGCTTATGATTGGTATTTTACCAGTTATAAGTTCATAAGGAGTCTTATTTTGAGGCTTGGTCACTAATACCCTATTAAGGACAAAACAAGCAGTACTAACTACTTCAGCCCAAAAAGTGTTAGGTAAAAATGAATCTACTAGCATAGTTCTAGTAGCCTCAATAAGGGTCCTGTTCTTTCTTTCAGCAACTCTATTTTGTTATGGAGTTCTGGCATTACTGTATTCTCTCTTAACCCTTTTTGACCCACAGAATTCAATAAAATTCATGTTCTTAAATTCTGTACCATTATCACATCTAATAGTTTTAACTTTTTGATTTTCCTTAAGGATTCTACTAGTTTCATCCTTAGTTCTTAAGAAGAACACCCAACTAAACCTGCTAAAATCATCAGTGATAACAAGGCAATAAGTCTTATGGTTTATGCTCCTTACAAATGTAGATCCAAATAAGTCCATATGTAAAAGCTGTAAGGGCTGACTATAAGCTCACTGATTTGGGCCTTACAGAGAGTCCTTGTGTTGCTTTCCTTCTAACAAGCAACACATGTGTGGTCATTTTGAAAAATCTTTGAAGGTAAACCTCTTACAAGGTTTCCCTTCACAAGTTTGTTTAAGTTTTTAAAGTTAACATGACCCAACCTCCTATGCCATTTGTTAGATTAATCAACTGTGGCCTTTGCAATCAAACAAGCTAAAACTCCAGAAGGAACAATGTTCTCTAGGTTGAAACTGTACATATTGTTTTATTTAGGGACAATAAGTAATACTTGATTTTCATCAGGTAACTTAAAGTCAAGAGACAACACAAGACATATCATGTCGTGAAGAGAACCTTGTTCCCATCTTGGTGCACACATCTGATAGCACAGAAAAGAGATTGAAAAGTTTAGTTCTTTACACAAACAACATTCCCTCAAAATCTAACTATTCCTTGTTTTTTATATTTACCTATACGCAGTTTTGTAACCTTTACTACTCCAAAAGCAACAGGTCCACCATTATTTATCTGATAATCCCAAGTGTAAGGCCTTGTTTTCCAGTCATGTGCCTTAAACACCACTAATCAACAAACCCTTTAGTCTTTAAAGCTCTTGTGGATAATCCTACACATTAAATAAAAAATAAGAGAGATTCGATTCTCTTAGGGTACCCAAGCCATTTTAGTCTGTCTAAACTAGTGGATCTTTATAAGAACCACATTTTTCTAGAAATTGATCACCATTGTATTTGTTGACTTTGTTCCCATAATGTCTTTTAGTGTCTGCCAAATACAACCCGCTGAGTGCTTAACAACATTTTTCGCTTTTCCCCCACAGCACTAACAGCCTTACCTCATGCATTCATTAAACTTTTTATTATAAAAACTTGTTCTTGGTGTTGTTGTTCTATTAAATGGCCTTCTAAGAGGTGAATGAGTTTTATGAAAATAGTTTTTCGTCTAACATAATTCATAATAGGTTTAATAGTATTAACTTTCCTGGCAACATTAGTTGGTACTGCCTGACTATTAAAATTATGTCTAGCAGTATTAACATTGTTAGCCAAAAACTTTGCCCCCTTGATAGAAACTCTAGCCAGTATTAACTTGAAATTCTGCATTTCTAGTTATGTACATCTGTGGAACATATTTGGTTTTTTGGAGATTCACTCTTTGGCATATTTTTCCACACTGCCTATTTCCCTTTGACCAGTACCCTTACACATCCTTTTGTTCAATTCAGCTTTTTAGCCATTCTTTTCTCATGGAAATCACAATCTCTAATAAGATGGCTAAAACTACCACATACAAAACATGCCTTTTTAGTAAACCCATATCCCAAACCTAGTTTTTTAGACATTAAACCACTACAATCCTTTTTGTCAGGTTTAGGAATCCGACTACATGTGTTTTGTTCTTTAACAGTTTGCCTAGGAGTTTTTACATGCTTAACAGTATTAATAAAAGCAAAACTAGGTTGTTCCTGTTCTTTTGAAGTTGTAGTCACACAATTATCATCACTATCTAACTCATACTTCTCAATGATAGGAGCATCAGACCAGACTTTAGGTTGACTTACTACTTTAGGTTCATTGACAACTGGTTCAGGCATAGATTCAAGTGTTTCTTTACTAGAATTGGATTCACAAGAATTAAAGTCACTGCTCTTAGTATCAGATTCACTAGGTTTAGATTGCTTTGGACCATATGTAAATTGTGATTCATTTATTTCTTTATCAGGTCCAGAAGGGATGTAGATCCCTGTCATTGGAGGGGGAACTGCATGCATCCCCTCTGCATATCTATCATTCACAGGACTATCTTCTATATCACTAGACCTACTGTAAAATAAACTTCCAAAAACTTCATTTTCATAACTTAAGACACCTTTATTCATTTGAACTCCATACCCAAGCATAGCTTTGTCCCTAGCACTCATCTGACTATTTAGCAGAATATTAAGACTTTTAGAAGAGTTATGCCATTTTTCTACTTTAGCTTTCAATTCATCTTTTTCTTTTTCAGCTTCTGCCAATAGTTTTATCATCTAAATCAATTTTCATAAACCTAATCTTTTCCTCATACCAAAGTTGATTTTGTTGATGAGCAACTAATTGTGCTTCTACTTTCTTTAAAGCTTGAGTATATGCCTGAATTTCTATACTGGCATCACCAAGTTGTTCCCTCTGTTCATCATATAATTTTTTAAGTTTAGCATAAGATTCTTTACACTCTTTTAAACAAGAAGTTACCTCAGTGTCTGAGCCTGAATTGCTGTAAGCCATCAAAGCATAGTTCTCTTGCTCATCTTCTGAGTGACTGGTCCAATCAACACCATCTCCATCAAGAGTTACCAAAGCTTTAGGTTCCTCCTGTTTACCAAATCTCCTCTCATTGTCTTTAGCTTTATTCCCAGTGTTCCAAGCATCTCTCCTCCTACTATCTTGATTCCCCTTGGATCTGCACTCTCTAGCAAAATGCCCTTTCTTGTGACAATTGTAGCACTCGACTTTGGTTTTTTCAAAACCAACCTGTTCCTTGGCATCAAATTGCAACTTTCTACCTGTCTTCTTGTAGAACTTCTTTAGTCTCATGGAAATCATGGCCACCTACCATTTTAAATCCATTTCTTCTAGATCGAACTCATCAAGCTGTTCCAAATCCTCATGATCCAATTGTAGGCTACTAGATTGATTAGCGAAAAAGGAGTACATGAGTTCATCAGTGTATGAAGAAGAGCCTTCCCTTTAGGGGTTATGGCTAGAAGAGCTAGAAGCACCATAAACAGTTCTAACTTCATTAGTACTGCTAGTGTTCTCAGAAACAAATGCCACATTCTGCGTGCTAGAGGATGATGCAATAGAGCCTTTAACATCAGACTTAAAGACTTTAAGATTATTATATAGATCATCAAAACTATGACTGTCCACTCCTGGCTTGGTCCTCATGATTAAGGAAACTTGAGACCAGGCAGAAGGTAGAGACCTAAGGAACTTCTGATTTTTCTTCAGTGGGTGACGCTGCACCATGAATTCTTCTTAGTTGACTCAAAAGACTTCTGAAAACCTATATAGCCATTTATGCAGCCCTTCTGAGTTTGATACAGTGAAGCCTTCAATTGTTGCTTTTAGAATATACTTTTGATCTTCTTTGATTTAATCATTGGGGGGCCACCAAATCTGATTTGTTAGCTTCCCACATCTCTTTTTGCATTAGTCATTTTGTGAAATTTAGCAAGATGATCTGGGTAAAAACCATAAAGCAAGGTGGTCTTGCCTTTTACTTTCTCTTTCTCTGGCTAAAATTTCTTCTGCAGTCTTGGGAGGCAGAACCTTTATTACACCATTTGTATCTGTTGAGACACTCACAGGACTATTGCCTCTTTGAATGACTTCCCAAATAGGATAGTCTGTATGGGCCAAATAATGTTCCATTTTCATGCCCCATATGTCATAGTCTCCCTTCTTAAGAATAGGGAGTTTGATGGTTGAGACAATGTGAGGGGCTTGTTGTGTTGGTGTTTGTGTTTATGGTGGTGGTGGTGGTGGTAGAATATCATCATCTGATTCAGCCATTGATTAGATTTATAAGGTAGAGGTTTATAACTGGTGGGTTTTAGTTCTTCTTACTCAGAGTTTCTCTACAAGCTCCGATACCACTTGTTGAACCCAATTCAATATAGATCTTTCTAGCCTGTTAAGGGTTGTAGCCAATATGGATAGTTCCACACAAACTACAGGAAAAACAATAACTATGAACACTATAAGTTATGCGGAAACTAACTTATAATGCTAAGAAGAACAATGAATATTAATAACTAAATTTTGTATTGATCTGCTAAAATGATTACAGATTTCTAACTATGAGATTGCTTTTCGGTAAGAGACGCCTCTTCTCTAATGCTGTAGGGTTCCTTTTATACACCAAGGATAAACCCTAACAGACTTACAAAATGCGTAAAAGATAATGCATATCTTTTTCTATAATATCTCATGCATATCTCTTAATCGATACTAACTATTTTGTACTGACGGTACAAACTAATACTAACTAATACTAACGGTACAAACTATAACTGTCGATACTATCTATTACAACTAGCGGTACTAAGTCAGGAAAGCATAATCCCAACACACCCCACTAAATGTTACACCCAAATTGCCTTAGCCTTCCTTGTATGTACTCATTTTTAGTACATAATTGTCATCACATTTGTAAACCCTAGCTAATTGTTTGCTTGAGTACATGGTTGCTAAGTCGAGTCTTTTGTTTGTGTATACAGTTATGAAATGATTGGTATTCATGGTAGTTTTTATTTTATGGAAAAATAGGGAAGAAGTCAAATTATTACCCCCATACGAGCTTATTATACTCCGTGTTTGCTGATCCTTCTAATTTGGGTCATTAGTTAATTTATGTATTGAGTATTAAAAACTCAAGTATAGGGGTGCAATTATAAACCCCAAGTCATGTATTGTTTATGTTTCAGCAAATGGCAGGGCAAAAGTGTATAAAAAATAAAGAAAAATAAAAAGAAAATTGAAAAAAATATATATAAAAAGAAGAAAAAAATGTATGGGCTGCCATTTTGCTTATGTTTATGTTTATGTTCAAGATAGTGTCAAGAAAAAAAAGAAAGAGTTTGATGTATAGTTTGTATATATGTGTCCTAGTGTGGTCGAGTTTTGGCTTAACAACACCTTATACATGTATTCTTGTGAATGATTGACTTGCCACCACTTAAATTCCTTAAATATCCCCTAACTGTGTTTTCCTTTACCCTACACCTAAACATCACAACCCTTTAAAAATACCTATTTGATAGTAATTCCTAGGTGCTTACGCTAATGCTGTGGAGGTTTGATCCATTATTAAGATTATGGTAATTTATATATTATGACAGGTAATGAGTGTTATTTTCCCGTTTCTCATATTGTTATAATTCATTATACACCCGAGAGAAAGAGAGAATCCAAACATGTATGCGAGGTGCTAGTATATAATTCTCGTGCTTTTAATTACGAGGTCTAAGTGGCTGTGCCATGAATGATCTTTATTGAGTAAGTTAAATGCCTCTAATATTGCTATTGACTAGGTAGAAAAGCTCATTTGCTTGAGGACAAGCAAATCTCAAGTGTAGGGGTATTTGATGAGGTGTCATTTTATACACTTTTTTGGGGTCATTTGACCCCCTAAATCATGTAAATATGCCTAAAATACGTGCTTAATCGTTTATTTTTATGTTTTTAGCATTTGGATGGCATTTGGAGGAAATACACGTGAATTAGACTTAATTTAGGAAGAAACGGGACAAGAATGCAACTTTACTCGAAGATACTTAAGTTTTGGTTTACAGCGCCTGGAGACGGTGTCAACATTTCTCGTGACGCCGTGAGAGCACTTAAGGGACAACGTCAAGATCCTTTCTGACGCCTTAAAATTGACTGACTCAAAAGAATCCGAAGAAGATTCGCGGGCTGATGACGTCACAATTAACAAGTGACATCGTCACAACTTTTTTCCTAGATATACAAACCTTAGTTTTTGTGTTTTAAGAGTGTAATTCATGAGGAATACTTAGGGAACAATTTTATTCATTGTTTCAGTTGTTTTTAGGGTTTTATAACCCTATTGTATCCACCATTACTCCATGTTTTATTAAAGTGAAGTTCTTCTATTCCTTTAATCTTTCGATATGTCCATGTATTGTTTGATTAATTGTTCTTCACTTTCAATTAACATGGTAGGTTAAATTTATTAGTGTTTGCTTATGATTGCATGAACTTAGTTTGTAATCCCTTTTACTATTGCTTCTTGTTGGTGGTATGCGTGTTAGGCTCTAGAAAACTAGCTTCTTTATTGATTGCGAAGACGTCTAGGGAAACGTGATTGTGTAGAAAGGATACCTTCGTAATAGTCTTCATACTACCTTGCCCAAATAAGGTTGATCACCTTTTTAGTGTTTGAATGTGTGTAATATACTGTGTGTAATATACTCTTAGGAGCCTTTTATTAGTGTTTAAACTACCTTACTTGTGCATTGTCTTAACATAATATTGCATATAAAGTGGGTTCGTGTAATTCGCTTGTGAATTAGGAAATACTTTCACATTACATCGCAAGGGTGACGGGCAATAGGATTAGGAAGAGCAATATAAGGAGTAGTGCATGATTAAGTAAGCACATTTGTTTACCTATACGAGTTTCCACATATTTAGATTAGATTAGAATTAGATGAGTAGTTACTTAGTTTAAAACAAACCCCCTTCAAAATCCAAGATATTACTTGCTTTCTAAAAAAAATATAAAAATACAAAAATATTATTCCCTCAACCCTTAGACCTTAGTGACATTCGATTCCAGCCTACCTAAATTATTCCCCTAGAGAATAATAACAACACTCCTTGTCTTGCCTATACTACACTACAACGATTAGGTACACTACCTAGGGGATTGTAAAACTTTGGTGTTATAATCAACCGCACATCAAAGCCATAATTACTCTAACAAAGAAGAGATAATCAAAAGTACAGGCATTAAACAAACAAAATCAACTGGGGCCATCAGGAGCAGTGTTGTAGCGGTAATGATAACCAAGAGGCATGGGACCAGTGTAGCCGAAGGGAGGATAATCTGCTTCACAAACAGGGAATGTGTCAATCTGCATGTGGGGATCCAGATGATCTCGAATGGACAGATATTGCATCTGATGCATGATATGGGTATACATCCAGTCAGACCGCTGCTCCTGCCAGGTCATCCATGTCTCAACCTATCCCTATGGTCTATCCTGTTGGTCCATCCATACCCCCTTGACGGGCCTGCCAGTCCCCACGACTCATTCCCCGGTATGTCTCCTCGGATCCCCCAACATCCTCCTTAGCTACCTCCTCCTCCTCATCTGCCTACTCCTGTAGCTATACATGATGTGTCGGAGGCTAGTGACATTCTCCTGCCAATAGCTCGACAATGATCTCCATGGTAACCAGGGATTTCTCTTCTAAAACCTGGGCTGGCGGCTCAACACTCAATGCTCCCATCATAGACCAGGTTAAGATCCCAAAATATTAGGCGATCTAGGTCACAAACATGCCACCATAAACGACTCCTTTTTCCCTTATCCCAGTCAAATAACAAGCCAACCAATAAGGGATGTTGCAAACAACCCCCTCGCCATAGATACACTACAGGAAAAAGAGAGCCATCAAAGTTACTCTCTGGGTGGAATCCTTTCGACCAAAAATGGTCATTGCAATGCAATGATGAGCCAACCTAATCCTAGGGCCCCGAATCCGTTTAGCAACTGTGCTCCCAACTGCAAACTCACCATCCCTAATAGTTGGCTAAAACTCAAGTATCCTACGCTCCTCCTTAACCTTTAACGCATTTTGCAAAGCAATCTCCGTACCAACCTCTCCTGCTTGAGCCTCAAAATACAAACCCACTCTCCATCTCAACTCTACTAGTGACAATGACCTATGCTCACCACATAATCTAAACTTAATACCATCAAGCCGAGGACTATTCCTGCAAGTAGTAGCCCTAAATTCAAAGGTGGCAAAGAACTCACAAACCAGGTCACAATACACTAGCTCGTTGTTCTGGAAGAGGTTTGCCCATTGTTGCCCAGAGAACAGATTAGAATGCATGCTTTCAAAATAACCTCCTACCAGGCCATTATCAGCAAGGAGGGACCGGTCTATGATAGTCTCGGAATGAATGGCATGGTTTACGAGAGCATTATAATTCATTTGGTAAGTTTCGTTAGTAAATGCACCTAAGTTGCAAACTCTTTCCTCAGGTGTCGTTCTTTAGGAGCTAGAGGGCTACCCTCTAGTGCTCTTGACTGTCCTAGCTCTTTTGCTCATTGTCTACATCACAAACGAAAACAAAACGGGCATAAATTAGATAAAAGTGGATGATTTCGCCTCATCAGGTGGTCCAGACGTCGTCAAGAAAAAGGCTTGATTTCGTTACCACGACTAAATTCAAATATAAATTTATGAGGGAAAATTAGGCCATTTTCCGATAAACGCATTACCAAACACCCCTTTAGGACAGCAACCCATTGGGTGGATTTGAAAAATACATGCTTTTGACCCTTTTTGAATTGTTTTTGAAGATGGATTGAATTTAATCAATAATTAGTGATCAATTATTAAGATTCAGGCTTAATCCATTCAAAAATTAACAATTCGTTCTAGGGTTTGGCAATTGAGGATTTATTTGAAATCAATTAAACGAGGCGAACAATCGAAAGAACAAGCAATAAGGAGTGATTAGAATCGAAGACTTACTGATTGGAGATATTTCCCAAGTGATAGCAAGAGGAGGAAAATTTTCGTGTGTTAGTTGAAAGAAAAATGGTACAAGAGAATGAAAAAGATGGGGTAGTTATACCTTGATCCGGGTCGGCGTGACGTCGTCACAAGAAAATTCTTACGCCACCAGAATAAAAAAAAATTAAATAAATTTTTTTTATTTTAGTAAAAGTAACAGCAAAACCTGATACTTTTCAAAAAAAGTTTTATCAACCTAAAGGATCAAATAATTGATTACTATCATTTATTTTGAAATGATTACATGAAAGGGGAATCTTGCTATTCCTTGGGTGATAATTCTCAAAAGTTAAGTATTGATAGAATGTTAGGGAGCTATCTAAGGAATTTTCTGAGATTTGTCAAAACTTGGTGTCTCATTTTCTCTTTGCATCAGGCTTAAGCCAGAGGTGTCTCTCCTTATTAAAGGTAGATTGGGGAGGATCACGTGGATGTACCCGACACAAAGTGGATTTGATGAGAGTATTCCTTGGACGCGAGATGATTCCTTTTTAGTAAAGAGCTCAGGGGATATATTACTTTCACACAAGTCCAAACTTTTAGTGTCTGGACACTTCGTGATTTTCTGTATTTTTCTAATTTAATTGTGTTCCTTCATTTGTATCTCCTCCTTCAATCTCTCAACTACTTCTAAAGATAATTGCATAATTTTTTTTTTACAATTCCCATACATTCTTCTAATTGTTGAACTTTCTCCATTTAGTCAAGGATGAAATTCATCACTATACCCTCAAATGATTCCTGATGCAGTGGCTCAGGGGACAAGTACCCTGCTTCGTTGCTCATTAGCCCGCACAGGTTTTCACTCTTCCCAACTAGTGAAATTGCATCCTTCATTAGTGAATCGACTTGACACTCCATAATTTCCAGCATTTGTTCATTGTTGGCGTTTTCATAGTTGAGGCTTCATTTTACTGGGAAGATTGGGTCATCCCACCCTTCTTCTTCATATTGAACTAATTCCTCGATAGTATTCCATGCCTCTTCTGCGCTTATCTCTCTTAGTCGTCCCCCAGATACGTAATCTATAGTTATTTTTAACGTATGATCAATGCGGTCGTAAAATATTTGTACTTGGAGACAAAGATCGATGCCATGATGAAGGACTTTTTGTTGTAAGTCCTTGAAATGAGTCCATGCTTTAGAAAGAGATTCACCATGATGTTGTTGAAACATTAAGATGTCATTTCTAAGTTCGGTAGTTCTTCCCGGTGGGAAAAGCTGAGCAAGGAAACGGGTAGTGAGATCCTCCCAAGTGGAGATAGATCCTGCTTGTAGACGTTCAAGCTAATTGCTAGCTTGATCGCGGAGGGAAAATTGAAATAAACGTTGTCGCATCCTTTCCCTATTTTCAACATTAAGGTCAAGTGAGTCTACAAGTTCTAGAAAATCCTTAAGATGTTGATTTGGAGGAATCCGTGGAATGCACATCCATTTTGCAACAACCAGATGGTGTCGGGTGGTAGAGGCACCACATTGTTCCCTTCGGGGAGCTCAATGGTGTTTCGATAGCCCTCATGGCTTGGTCGAGAATAATCTCCTAAAGTACAGGGTTGATTTTTGTCTCCCATGATGGTTAACGAAAAGGAAGGTTTTACAAACAAGTGGAACAAAGAAAAGATAGACAACGAGAAAGCTACAATAAAAAGAAAGAGAAAATCTCACTTGGTAGGAATCTTGTATATAAACCTAAGCTAGATAGAATCCGAAACCTAGATTATTCCTTGGCAGAGGCGCCAAAAACTTGATGCGATGGGTTGCAATGCAAAAGTTTTACAACCCTCCTAGGCAGTGTATCTAACTGTTGTAGTGTAGTATAGGCAAGACTCGGGGGTTATTATCGTTCTCTAGGGGAATAGTTTTGGTAGGGTCGAATTGTATATTCACTAAGGTCTAAGGGTTAAAGGAAGATTATTTTTGTAATTTTAGATTTTTTAGAAAGCAAGTAAATCTCGGGTTTTAAGAGGGGGTTGATTAAAGTACTAAATTAAATTACTCCTAATTATGTAAAAAAGTAAATTGATGGGAAAAACTCGTATGGTTAAACAAACGTGTTTACCTAATCATGCACTACTCCCTAGTTATTTTCTCTGATTTTATTGCCCTTTACCCTCATTAATATAATGTGTAAGCATTCTTTAATTCAAATACTTAACTCGGAATCCACCCAAAGGTGATCTAGATATGAAGATATAATCACAGGTATCCTCTAACCTAGCCGCATTTCCCTAGACGTCTATGCTATGCAATCAAATAGCTTGTTTTCTAAAGCCTAGCGCGCACACCTCAATAAGAATCAATAATAAAAGATCTAACAACTAGGTTTCATGCAATCATAAGCAAACATAATTAAATTTAGCCAAGCTTGTTAATTGAAAGCGAAGATCAATTAATCAAACAACATAGACATATTAAATGATTAAAAGGGTAAAAGAACTTCACTTCAATTAAATATGGAGTATGAGTGAGTACAAAAGGGTTTAGAAACACTAAAATTTGACCACAATGGCTGCTACAAAGATATCCCATGATACTCTACGTTTTTCCTCTCTTAAATTAAAAAATAAGGTTTGTATAAATAGAAAATAGGGTCTAACGGAGTCACAACAAATCCTAACGCCGTTGGCCCGCCGAATCTTCTAAAGAATTCTTTTGAGTCGGTTACTGTGATGACGTCACAAGTTGTGGTGATGTCATCGCTGTCCACTTCTGATGGAGTCACAGCTGATCCTGACACCATCTCTACGTACTGTAAAACCAAGTCTTGGGTCTTGTGTCTTGTGTATTTATCCCATTTCTCCCCAAATCGAGCCTAAGTCGTGTGCTTTTCCTCCAAGTGCTTCCCAAATGCTAAAATATAAAAAAGAAACGATTAAGTATGATATTTGGGGATATTTGCATGATTTTGGGGGTTAAATAGCCTCGAAATGTGTATAAATTGACACCTCATCATGGACATCTCATGTAAACAATGATAAGCAAACACAATGTAGCATACAACATATACAAAACCACCAGCAACTCAACGCGGATAACCCTAGCCAAGTTACATACTTTTATAGTTTTGATTGAAACTGCTCATATTTGTCATAGCCTTATGAAGGTAATCTACAATTGCTATGACATCTCATGTAAACAATGGTAAGAAAACATAATGCAACAATCATCATATATAACATCCTCAACAGCTCAATGCAGATAGTCGGAAATAACATAAAGCGGGAGCACCCTAGACAAAACAATTGGGCCATAATTCTTGTTCTAGGTCAGTCATCTAACACAAGACAACTCTTATTTGAAGCTAAAATTAAAAAAGCTTAGAATCCCATTCATCACATCTTACGTTGTTAGACATACCGAAGAGGGATATAACACAGATGCAATGATTCATCAAACAAACACATCACCTCTTTCATCCCTAACCAGTCCACTACAATGATTTATGAGAGTTAAAATAGTACATTGGACACAACCATTACCCAAAATGGCATAGACTGGGAGAAAATTAGCAAACCAATTAGTCCATTAGTATGCGTCAAAAAAACCAATAGATAATAACATAGAAACCATACTCGTCTTTGCAACTATCATACAAAATTGGTCACCGGCTCCATATTCATTGATAGTAAATATCAGCAAAGAACAATAATACCTGATGTTACGATAAGGGTTTTGCCACTATCACGTGTGCCTGGTTATATGACAGTTTTTCTTCTTACCAGGCACGTACGATAATGCCATAACTCATATCACAGTGTAAAAATTGTTTCTGTGTTAAAGCATTGATACGCCGAAGCATTATCTAGGTCGTCATTTGTATATTTTTGATATCTGCTAAAAATCCAATCCATAAAACACCTACCGGTTTACTCCTAATCCGGTCCGGTAATAACAATCAACCAAATCTAGACAAATTAAATTCACAATAAATTTGAGGCTTAGAGTAAAGCTTAACAATTGAAAAAAGTAAGCATCTCTAATGACTGCAAACCTAATGATTTTCTTAGCCAAGACACGAACGCTCTCAACTTTAGTCAATCTTGCATGTACTCAACACAGCATAGTCTCTATACCAGGTGCATACATTTATCGACATAAAGCGAGAACAGTTTAGTAAAATAATCGGACCATAATGTTTGTCCCATGTGAATACTCATTGTGTTTGATAACAATGGATATATGTGAGGCCAAAAACTCAATACATTATAACAATGGAGGCCATAATTCTCATTGCAAGTATCATATAAAACCTCATATCATCATGGCATTAATTGACAGTAAATATCGGCGATAGGTTCCGAAGGATTAGTTGGCTAAGATTAAAGCTTAAATTCATGAAAAAAATATAAATATGCCATGGCTACAGACCTAATAGGTTTCCTAGCCAAGTTACAGACGTTCTTGACTTCAACCGCATCTGGTCATATTCATGATAACCTCTTATAGTCAACACATGCAGTGTTACCGATCAAAGACACAACAATTAGATACTTCTTTATGAAATTAGCAATATCCAACTATATGATAAGGATTTTGTTACTATCACGTATGCCTAATTAGAAGTTATTTTCTCTACTTATCAAGCATGCGTAATAATGGCAAAACCCCTACCACACTTCAACAATTATTTCTGCGTTGAAGCAATCTAGCAACAAAAAAAAATTAATTTCAACCTCAAAATCATTGTTGTTGCCTGATCATTTGAACGCAGAGTTGGTCATTAGAGACGGAAACCTCATTATTTAAGCAAAGACGCAGAAGTACAGTATTGACACACTACATTCCATAAGATGTATGAAATCAACAAAACACCTATTGGAGGCAATCATCTCAACAGCTTCCCAAAGTGTAAAGCATTCTAGTTCTTTTAAAGTATTATGCAACTATGATTTTAGCCAAGCATGTGTAGTCGATAGAGTTATCAATTAAGAAAAGATATGTAATGACTAGATTTAAGGATCACCTCAATCAAAACAAGCACTAGTGTGTTTAAACATCACTACGCTAAAATTCGTAAACTATAAACACTTCTTGGGTAATGTTTGGATCGCACTTGAACTCAAGGTTCTTTGACTATGATAATCGCGCCAAATGTCATGACATATATCCATAGTTTATTCATCACTTGGGACAACTTTAAGCCTATGAATGAATTTCTATTCCAAACAATTTTCATTAAAATGTTCATTTTAATAGTTATCTAATGACTTTTACTTAGATACCAATGTTTCTAAAATCATCTTGCACTCATGCAAATGATACAAATATGTTGGGTCAGTTCCTGAGCCCTTCAGTCTCTCAGTAGATTTAAACATAAAATCCCTTAAGTGTAAACTAGCTGAAGACAAGTTCAGCTATGTCTCATTGAAGATAGTTCATCTTCAGCTCTTTCAGTATTTAGAAGATCAAGCACTATCTTCACTTTAGTTTATGTAGCGGTTTAGAAACTAAAGAAGACCTTAGCAAGAGCTTCAGTTCAGCTTGGTTGACAATTCCAAGCTGAACAGTGTCAATCTCCTCTTAGAAGCTGAAACGAAATGTTTCTTTTCTAGAAGGTTTACAAGGAGGGAAAAAAGATTGCTTTATATCAAGAGAAATAAAGCAAATCTCCTTGGGAAATGATACTTCTAAAGTTAATATAGAAGTACAACTACTCTCCCTTAAGGACTGTACCTAGTACCTTAAAGCATGCATGCATTAAATGATATCTCAACCACCCATCTAATGCTTGACATGTGTCCTAGGTTAAACTTGTAATCCTTAATTCCTTTGCCTATAAAAGGAATACTATGTAAGGAGTAAATGCTATCTCTCCCAATTAATGTAAAACACATTGAAGAGCATTTATCTCCTAAACAAACTGAAAGGAACCACCAAAGCTGAAGCTCAAGTGTTGGTTAAATAGTTTGTTTTCTTAAACTTGTAACTTTGGTTCAAGTTTAAGTTAGAAGGAGATCACACCCCAATTGTCATTCAATCACCTTGCTATTCCGCAAGCAAGGTGTCATAGATTCTTTATTTGATTCTAATATGAACCTATACGTTGAAAAGTTACTCCGGTATGTTTTAAGCTTGTTCTTATATTGTTCTTATATATATTTGTTTAAAACTCACTTTGTTGCCATGGAATGTGATTTGTTTAACTTGATAAACCTTATATCACATTCAAAGAGACCAACAAGTGGTATCAGAGCAGTTTGATTTGTAAAACCTTTTCAAAAGTTTTTATATAACTGCTCAAAAGATTTTTAAAATAAAAATCCATTAAAATGGCAGCAGAAGTACCACAGACTCTTGAATATAGGGGTGGCCAGTTAAATGCTGCTCATATGCTAGAGGTGGAAAATATGACCATTAGGAAGAAGATATTCATCGGCTACATAGTTGGTATTGAACCTTAGTTCAAAAACATTCTTCTTAATGGTCCATATGTCCCTATGACAGCTGGTCAAAGGAAACCTAAAGGACAATGGACATGTGATGAGAGAAAGGTTGCTAACTTTGATCAGCGACTCAAAAGTTTCATCCTGTTTGTCATTAACTCAAAAGTTTCACCTTGAGTGAGCGAATATCGAGTATATCACAGAAAATGCGTCACGGAATTGATCGAATGCAACCTAATCCAATATAGAACTTATTGTTTAAACCGTTTTAGCGATTCTTGAGCACGTCTTTATAATTGAAAAAAGGGTTTGTATCAAAATTATCATCATTTTTTACAATTTGGGTCTGCCTGATGATCGTAAATTTATGTCTCATTAGTTTATAAATTACTTTTAAAAACTTTAATTATCACATTAAACGCACGATATTTTTTTGTTTTAGCTCAGTTTTTTAGTAATTTTTCTGAGCTACGATCTTTTATTAAAGTTATATTTATTTATGAGGTTTACAAAAACAAATGTTCCTGATATGAACAGTAAATTTTATAAAAATAGCTTTATAAAAGTATTTTTATACATTTTAAGTATATAAACTCGCGTAATTCATAACTTCTTCGTTTTTAATTGAAAAATTACGGTTCTTATTGTTTTGGAATCCTAAAAATATGTGTGATTTAATAATTATTTTTTTAATTTTAAAAATTCCAATACCCTTCTGTTTGTAGAATTTTTATATTAAGTTTTATAAAAACTTCTTTTCATAACTACGGTTATTATCGTAAAACTCATAAACTACGTATCTTTTTCGTTATAAATCGATTTTTCAAGTTCCTTATATGCCCGGAATCGTCATGAGAGGTATTATTTTATAATAATGTAATCCCTACTATTTGGAATTCGAAACCAAGCAGCCCTTTTATGTCCTTTATTATAATCTAAATTATATACATCTTGTTTCTTTATTTACTTTCTAACTAATAAAATACCACTAGGTTATCCCACAACACTTTTATATATATGCCATACATGTATAATTCCATAGGGTACCATACTGGTGTCCATTAGTCCATAAATACTCGCAGTCCCATAACAAAGGCCTCCGTAAATTCTTAAACTTTCTTAAGTAACTTTTAATCACTAGTTTCTATCTATTATATATACCTTTTTTATAACTAGCAGTATTAAGTTTCATTGGCAGTACTAACTATGTGCTGGCAGTACTAACCCCTTTAGTACTGTTGGCAGTATTAAGTCCTATGAAGATTTATTCCCAACACACCTTTAAATCACACTTATTATGTAACTTTTAGTTACAAGTCATTAAGTAAACCCTAATTAACAAGTTTGTACATAACCTTTTTATACATAAACCAAGAGTGTACAACACTTATAAATCCATTTTAACATGATATTACCAACATCATAGCATATGTAAAAGTGTACAAAACAATGATCACAAGTAAAAATCCATTCCACATGTTTAAAAGTATCCTAATGGTGATTTTGCTAAATAGAACATATATACACATAAAATGATAAATGTAAAGACATAAAGGGTTTTAGATGACCTTAATATGATGTAATATGATGAACCACAATATCTAAACCCTAGTTTAGATGATAAACCAAAGCTTGCACAACTTGAAAACCCTAATTCCAATTAGAAACCCTAATCTTGCTTTTCTTGCTTCAATACTTGTAAACCTTTAACCAACCCTTCAAAACACCTTAGGTTATCATAGGAATGATGTGTGAATGCTTGTATGGTCTTAGAAAATCAAGCTATGGATTTTATAAAGAGGGTGTTTGATGTCGTGGCTTATGCAAGAGAGAAAGAGAGAGTTGTGTGAAATTTTACTAAGTAAAATGAAGTGTAAGTGTTTCTCTTTCTAGTTGTAAGAGTTATATAAGTCATATGCTAGTCAAAGCAACTTGTAAGAAAGTCTAGAGACATGATGAGGGTTTTTAGGGAGCCATTGGTCAAAAGTATGGGAAGTATGGCTTGATTTAATGTGTATAGATGTACAAAAGACCATGTGGTGAATTTTTGTGATATTTCTTTGTATAAATCCACCTATATCCGGCCATATATGTATATACATGATATATTTTTGTAATTTTTGAGTATTAGGTACAATTGTGGGTATTTGTTGAAGCGTAGAAAAGTTTTGGTGGTTCCGGGTATGCCTAAACGTATTTTATCGCGATACGTAAACACTTTACGCAACCAATAAAAATAAAATGAACAAAGTTAATATTTATTCTCAAAATAATTACTTAACACTTGCTTGATTTAAACATTTAATCGTTTGATGCCCGTTTACATTGAATGATCATTTTTAGCTTACGCGATTTAACTTAACGTTTACGATTTAAAAGCAAACGCGTACAATACTAAAGATACATAGTGAATTTATTGACGACGTCAATGACCCTAAAACACGGGGTGTTATAGTCTTCCCTCGTTAAGTGAGCCTTGTCCTCAAGGCTTAAGACGCGGCACTTGACGACGGTGCGGTCTTTGTGAACAGATGTGGGTGTTTCTTCCTGAATTGATCTTCGTGTTCCCATGTGAACTCAAGACCTCTCTTTGAGTTCCATTGAACCTTGACTAGTGAAATGCGGCTTCGCTTCAACCGTTTAACTGCACGGTCCGTGATCTCTATAGGTTCCTTGACAAACTAAAGCATGTCATCAAAGTGAAGTCCATCTAACGGAACTGCTAATGGTTTGTCGGCATAGCACTTTTTCAAGTTGGATACATGGAATGTATTGTGAACCCTGCTCAGCTCATGTGGAAGCTCAAGCTTGTATGCAATGGATCCAACCTTTTCCAACACCTTGAATGGTCCAACATACCTGGGGTTTAGTTTCCCACGTTTTCCAAAGCGTACTTCTCCTTTCTAAGGTGATACCTTAAGCATAACTCTATTGTCAACTTTAAATTCTAAAGGCTTACATCTCACATCGGCGTAACTCTTTTGGTGAGCAAATTTGATAGCGAATTATCCTAGGGTGACTTAGTGATGTATCTCGGTTTCTTAGCTTAGGATTTGGTATAAGATGACGTCGAATTTATTGTAAGATGGTGTAAGATTTTACTTAGTTATTATGATTATTAGTTTGGTTCCTTGTGATAGATACATTTTATGAATACGCACGCAGAAATTGATATAAATAGGAAATTGTTTCTTGACAAGAAGTTTTGTTACAGAAATGTAAAAAGACCGGACCTTACCAAAGTGAGCATCTAGCATGCTTGAAGATAACTTGCCTTCCTTACAAGACAATAGAAGGCTATATAATTACCAGTTCGGCAGGCTCTGTAAAAAACAATAAATAGATAATAAGACCAGGTAGCTTCTGCAATATGTAAAGGTTAAACTAAGAGATGGATAGCCTAGCCATACTACGAGCAAATAGCACTTCTGTAGCTTGACGTATCCCATGTGTCATCTTGGCAAGATCATGTGAAAGCTCTGTTGGTTAAAACCTAAAATTATTTCAACTTTTTATAAAACCCATTAGATATAAAACAAGTCGAATGATGTTGATGACTTACTTTATAGCATGGGTGTTTGTCCAGTTTAAGAAGTGCATAATAACCTCTGAATTCTCTTTCAGTAGGCACCTCTATTCCTTTCTTCCGATGATGGTTCATATTTTGGTCATCTGTTCAATGTTGAGATGCACATCGAAACCCTTTGAAAATCCTTCTCTTTTTTTATATTGGCATAACTCATGCATCGCTATAATGTGAAACCATATCTGAAAGAAGAAACAGGTTAGTGCTTGAAATATTTAACAAACATGAATCAGAATATGAACCAAATACACCAAGCAGGTATACATTCAGTGCAATTCAAAGTAGGTATAAGATACCATTGTGTCTAAAAAGCATACAAGTATACCTAGAGGTGACAAAATGCAGGTCGGGTAAAAGGTCAAAACAGGATTTAAAAAGAACATGTCTCATCTATATGAGTTAAAACTGCCAGGTTGGGTAGGGTTGACCCACTAAGACTTTTCTATCTTTTAAAATATGCGTACTTATTGCATAAATTATGATTACAACAAATAGTGCAATGACATAGACATCTAAATCATTAAATAAAGTAATTAAGAGGTTGTATTCATTTTAAAACTTTGGTCCGTATTCAACTTGTCAAATCGGTTCCGTTTATAATTGTTTTTTGTGCAGGATGGTAAACAAATGGTACAAGAAGGGGCTTTGACTGCTCTAGCATCAGTTGCTGATTCATCACAGGTAAGTCAACATAATATAAATATGAATACTAGCCTACTATCGTTACCTGTATTCTAAAATGACGACAATTATCATATAATAGACAAGGTCATAATTAGCATAAAGCAACTACTATAGAAAACACAAGTCTGTTTCCTTAAGCAAATTAATCAATTTGAACAAGCAAACGAAAACTGTATTTTCCATACCAAAATCAATGTTTTCAACCCAAAACCTAAATTGATTTGTATTAAACTCAAACACCAATTTATAACACAAAATTGCTCAAGTTAACTTTGCGGTGTTACCACAAGTAGGGGTGTCAGTAGGGTCGGGTTGACCCGACCCGAACTCGAACCAGAAACCCGATAAGGCTTATCGGGTCGGGTTAAAAATATTTGTCGGGTTGTTTTGACCCGAACTCGATAATCTGATATTGCTATCGGGTCACGTTCAGGTCAGATAATTAATATTGTCCGGTTATCGGGTCAACCCGATAAGACCCGAAAATCCATATTTAATTGTTTCTCTAATATTTTTAAGATATTCAATTATCTATTGTAATCGCTGCTATGTAACTTTGCTTGGTAATTTTTACAATATTCAACTTGTGCTTTGCCACTGTAAAAATATTTGAGAGAATTATAAAAATAATGATGCCTATGTGAATATTCGTTATTACAACCATATTGTACCATTTGTATACAACTTTCATACGCAAGATTAAACAATAACTTTGCTCTCCTCAAACCTCCACAACCCAACCCCCCCAATAAAAAAAACTTATGACTTATGCAATAAACAGAAGATAACATAATTGTTAATCATTTTGAGCTATCAAAAATTAATTGAATGACATTTGTGCCATAGTGTTTAAGCTTAATTTTTTGGTCAATTTAATTAAGCAACTCAATTAGAACCCGAATACACTCAACCTAATAATTACCCGATTAACCCGAACTCATTATCGGGTCGGTTTGCGGGTTAGGTTTTTTCTAACCTAAACCGACTAAACCCGAATCCTGGACACGATATGATGACCAACCCGGATTTACACCTAACCAAAGGAGTTGTAAGGCATGGTTCAATAGCAGAGCACATTAGCTGATAATGACGAATGTAGGATATGGGAAGGGAAGAGATGCACCTGTTATGGCTTTGCTTACTTGGTGATGCTTCTTGATGATTTTTTGTGTTTTTTACAATTCTTTATTCTTTCTTCTTGTTCCGCGTTTATTACTAAGGTTGTATCTCGGTCTTTTATGAGTATATTCAATTCTGTGCCAAGCAAAACATAATGATGTCAATGTTTACTTTTTAGTTAGTACAATGAGGTAAGGTTGATGATAATATATGTGCTTAAGAGGTATAATATAAGATTACAACACGTTTGTTAGCATACATAAACATCTAAGTTATTCACATATATGTACAACAATCCTATAGTGTAGAAAGTGAAAATCTGAAACAAACCAGCAAAGAATTGCATGTACTTGAAAAGCTAGGATTTAGTTTTTGTAAAAAAACATACTTGAATTGTTTGTAACATGAAACCTGCTTTCTCATATAATTGACACAAGACATTTAGTAGTTGCTCTCTACTAATTGAATACCCTCATCATATTCCAGACTATACCTATTCTCCACTTTGTGGATACACTTCTGGCCGTTTGTTTACCAAACTATCAATGCTGTCATTATCTAAATTTGTCTGTGAGAACATGCGACTTTCAGAAAGACATGATTTTCCTTACTCACTTTTCTACATTCCTCCCCGACTTTAATCTCTTCCTTGCTATGTTGGAAGACAATCTTTTACTAGAACATTTGAAATAGTCCTAGTGCACATCATCAACCGTCAATGTAAAAGTTATTGGTTATAGCTCATAGACTACTATCGGTTATTTGGTTGCATAATTAGGAACAATTCCTAAGTACTATCGGTGCAGTTATGCCCTACATACATTCACAGCTCAATATTGCCTCGTTATAATGTTTTTGGGCGTATGACGGAACACAGTCAAAAATATATTTAACCCTTGTGAGACCTCCATTTAACGGTAAAAGGTCATGAAAACATATGTAAAGACTATATTCACTTCTTTCTTAACAATTTTAAGGTCATATTAGAATTATTATAAGCTTCACAAACAATGTTCAGATAATGTAGAGGTTATAATTAAAAGAATGTGCATGTTTCAAGCATAGATACACATAACCATGAGCCTAAGTGATTCTCATGTTGTATATGCAAATTAGAAAGAAAGAGAAAAAAAGGATTCATAGTCTACACGGATTCAAGGGATACATAACAAGACCAAACCCAATATAGAAACCATGTGTCATGTATTTTCAAAACCAATGAACCAATAGCATTCATACAAAAAATCGAAGCACTAAAAGAACAATATATCTTATTAATAGCATAACAATAGAATACACTAGCAAACAACAGAGGAGCAACAAGTCTACAACAAACAACTTGAGCACAACACTTGAACATGTGATTCGGAAAGTAAAGATAGAAATCTACATGATTTAGATAGGATATTTTATACATACAAATATTCACAGAAATAAAAATTATCTGATAATTATTGAAGACTAGAAATGCAATAAGGGCAATTTACCAGCAATATCGTTTTTTTAATCTTTCAGAAGCACAAGTCCGAATCCAAATAATATCTAATATCACACTGCAACCACCACGGACTGCCATTTTAGCCAAGTATAGAAGGTAAGTACCATCTGAATCCACCGAAGCTCGTATGTATGTTCATTGGGGTAGATGCTAAACAAAATTGAAGGGTGATACTGGAGATAGGCATAAGGAGGATAGATGAACAGGTTTAAGAGATTGATTTGGGGGAAAGGGGGAAACTTGATTTGGGTAAATAACTTTTTTTAAGGGGCGGGAACAGTTTAACCTAAAATTTCATTTTGGAGGGGTGGTAAGTGGTTTCAAATTTTTATTAGATTATATGTTGCTTTTTTAAAATGTTTGCAACACTTATAAAAAGAGTTGTATTATATTTATAAATGCGACACTTAATTTAAAATTCTTGCTTAATGTTCATTGTTCTATAAAAAGCAACATATTTTAAAAGTGTTGCTTATAATGTGTTGCATTAGCTTCATTTTGTTATAGTAAAATATTTCATTTTGTGATATATGAGAATGTTCATCAAAATCTTTAATAATAAAGCATCTTAATTATTGTCCTTAATCTAAAACGTATGTATATACAACGCTTTTGTGCAACACTTTTTACAATGTTGCGTGATTGAATAAGATTTGCAATGCTTTTGGGCAACACTTGTTACAATGTTGCGTGATTGAATAAGATTTGCAACACTTTAAACCAAAGTGTTGTACTTTCCTTTAAGAAAATGCGACACTTTTGTAAAGTGTTGTATTTTACAATAAAATATGCAACACTCAGAAAACAATGTTGTGTTAGATCCTTAAATGCAACACTTATTTAGTAAAATGTTGCTTTATTATTATTGAAGTCTATAAGGCAACAATCTTCAAAAGTGTTGCTTCTAAAATGCTGCATTAGCTTTATTTTCTTGTAGTGGCCACTTGACTAGCACTGAAAGGATGAGAGAAGGCCATGAAATGGGCATATTTACTTAATCTATGTACCACTACTATTATTACTGATTTCCCATGGGATACAGGTAGTTTCTCAATAAAATCCATAGTCACCTCGGTCCAAAACCTCTCTGGTATACGTAATGGTTGAATGAGTCCAAGGTATGCACTCAAATCAGGTTTTTTCTTTGGTAAATGTCACATTCCCTAACCAACTATTTCACCATTTTCTTAAGGCCTTTCTAATAGAACACTGCACTGAGCTTCTTTGTATTCACATGAACTCCAGAATGACTTTCAATTGCTTCATTATGAAAGTACTTGATTAAGTTCTTTCTCAATTCTTCATCACCACCTACCACTACCTTCCCTTTCCTTTTCAGCACACCATCAATCCAATTGTACTTATTGCCCTTGTAACTATAATCCACCAATGATTGAATCAAGTTTTAAGCATCATTTTTCCAACTATCTTTAACCTTTTCCCAAACATCACTTGCCACAAAAGACACTACCAACTCAACAATTATCCACTTTGATTCACCATAGATTAGGCATCAACAACAACATTTTCATTGCCCTTCTTGTAGATAATTTCATAATCATACCCCAACAGCTTAGGTAGCCATTTTAACTGAAAGGGAGTAGTCAATTTCTAATTTAACAAGTACTTAAGACTGAAGTGGTCTATTCTAATCTTAAAGTGCATGTCTAATAAGTAGCCTTTCCACTTTTCCAATGCTGCTACCACTGCTAAGAATTCCTTTTCATAGGTTGACAATGACTGATGTTTGGCAGCCAATGTTTTGCTGAGATATGCTATTAGATGCCCATTTTGACACAACATAACCCCAATTCTAGTTCCACTAGCATTTGTCTCAACCACAAACTCTTAAGCAAAATTAGGTAATCCTAGCACTGGTGCTCCATCATAGCTTTCTTTAATTGATTATAGGCTAGTTCAGCTGAAACATTCCACTTAAAGGCATTCTTTTTTAGTATGGCTGTAAGTGGTGGACTTATACTTGTATAGTTTTTAATAAATCTCCTATAGTAGCCAGTTAAGCCCAAGAATCCTCTTAACTGTTTGATTGTAGTAGGAGTTGGCCATTTCTGCATAGCTTTAATCTTGGTAGGGTCTGTGGATATCCCTTATGTAGAAATAATATGACCATGGTATTAAACTTGTGACACAACAAAGGAGAACTTACTCTTCTTAGCAAACAAGGTGTTGTCCTACATCATTTGTAAAACCAGTGCTAAATGTTCACAATGCTCCTCCATACTCTTACTGTATATCAAGATATCATCAAAGAACACCAATACAAATTTCCTTAGGAAGGGTTTAAACACTGTGCTCATCAAAGATTAGAATGTTTAGGGAGCATTAGTGAGGCCAAAAGGCATAACTAAGAACTCATAATTCCCCTCATGTGTCCTGAATGCAGTTTTACAAATATCAGCTTCACTCATCCTGATTTGGTGGTAGCTAAGCCTCAGATCCAGTTTAGAGAACACTACAGACCCATTAAGCTCATCAATAAGCTCCTTAATGACTGGTATGGGAAACTTATCTTTCATATGATACTTATTCAATTGCCTATAATCAACACACATTCTCCATGACCTATCCTTCTTTTTAACCATAACTATTGGATATGAAAAAGGACTCTGGCTTGTTCTATTATCCTATAGGCTTCCACCCCCCCACCTCACCCTCTCCCTTTCTTCAACTCCAACAGGTGAATTCCTAACAAATCCTAACTCAAAACTTCCTCTCTGTTACCTATAAATATTCTAGCCTAAAACACGATCCGGAGGTCGGGGAGGATAAAAGAAATAGAAAGCCATATTATTGATGTAGAAAGAGAAAAGTAGAGAGGGAAAGATGTGTGTGTTTTCTAGAGAAAGAAACACACACACTTTATGAAAATACAAATGATTATCCTCACCCTCCTATGGAAGTATAGGAGGGTATATATAGTCCTTGATACACACTACTATCCAAACTTGACATTTCTAGTCCTTGTGTATCCGACTATAAGTAACTGTGTCAATTAGTATAGCCGACATTAATTTACGGCTAAACAATATTCTACCCAAATATGTGGGCTACGGAATTAAATTTACAATGTTCTAACAAAGTACAAATACAACAAAATTAAAGTCTTCCAAGCGCTTCCCCCCAATGATGAAGATGAAGTCTTTGTCTTTCTTTCTGATACTGTACTCCAGTTTGGATCTTCTGCGTCTTTTACTATTCCGGAAACCATTGTAGTATGCTTGAGTTGGATTAACGTCCCATTATTCATGCAGCATGTCTTGAAAAAGCTATTCTTCATAGACTCCCTTTTGGCGAAGTTTCTGAATCAGCTTCCCCCCAAACCAACATCCGTAGCTTTAGCAGATTCTGAAAATTTGATGTAGCTCGAACGATCTTCTAACATTGACATTTAAAGTGCACAACGGAATTTTGTAGACGGATCATCCAATACCTGAAGTACATACTTTATCCCTTTTAACAAAGTTGAAACTGTAGCACCAAAATCAATTAAGACCCGGAAATGCACTTTTCTTCCTCCAGAATAGTGCTGATGTGAATTGCTACACCAAAGTCAACTAAGTCCCGAGTGTAAGCAATTTATCCCTTTAAGAAATCATCCTTCACATGTGTACATCTTACATCAACTAATACTGCTTTTATACTGTATCATGACATTTGGTCTTGGTGAATATCCGTTCGGGGGTACATGCAAGAAATCATCAACAAATCTTCTCACGTATGTAGAATACTTTACAAACCATACTAAGTAAAGTAGTATATACTACTTCCCCGTGGAAGTTGACCTGATTACATCAAAGTACACGTTTTCCCCCATGATGGTTTGAACTCTAGGAAGCATCATTGATGTGTACGACCGTATACTCAAGAAGTTCTTGTCATAAGCAATAATCTTGAAAAGTTATGAGAGACATTAAAGAACTTTGAAAGATTTTGTTGAGACTGTGAAGTATCATTGATGTTCTGTAGTTTCAAATATCTCATGAGAATTGATGATTACATCTCAACCTTTAAACTCTCTGGCTAACTTACCAACCTCGTATTCTGTCGGCTATTGCTGTGACCACTTGGTGAAGTAAACCCGATATACCAAACTTGAAAATGAAGTAGAATTCCCCAAATTTGTTACTTAAGCTTGCACTGTTGTTGATTGAAGAACGGTGCAGAAGAAAGCCTCTAAGTACCCTATACACTCAACTAAGAGCCAAAATAAGTACAACACCTCTTGAGACTATCCACATCGGCATCTGCGTGTGACACTGAGCACTACAACGTAACTCCTTTAAGTGATAGCTATAACCCGTGAGTACTACAATGTAACTCCTTACATCGGGTATAACTAGATAATCCAAGTCTCAATCATAACTGTATACGTTCAAGCAAGTCATCAATCGATAGATTGGGTTTGAAGAAAAGGGGTAGAAAGTAGAAGGAAGTCTCGATGATGAAATAAGTAGACGCCTTCGTGAAACCCACTTCAAACTCAAATAAGGGATACCAAATAAACTCCGTGATCACTTGACATTTGAATCCGAATCTTTAGCCGTTTTGACGTTGTAGTGAATCTTATTCGGATCGTTTTTAGTGTTATGTATCGTGTTTGTCGTGTTGTTGAAATCAATTAACGTTCACGGGATTTTACAATTCTATGACTTAAACCGTAAAAAGAATCGACTTTTACGGGATTTTACTAAATCAAGAAAAAACCATGAATAAAAAATTAATTGTTGGTGAAATCGTTGTTGAAGTTGAAGTACTTGAACTTTCATTAACGATTTGTTGAGCGAAAACGATGAACGGTGATATTTGGTTCACTTTGGAGGGCTAACGGTTGAATTATAGCTTGTAAGGACTAACTGTGTAATGTAGTTTCAACAATGAGGGTTAATATCTCAACAAAGGACTAACTTTGAAAGTGTCATGAGTTCAGGGACCAAAGTTGCCAATTTCAAAATTAGTTTAATAAAACATAATTCCCTCCATGCATTCGTCTTGCTCGTTTGAAAAAAAAATATAACATGTTTCGTTTTTCTTGCTCGGGACTTGTACGGTTATCGTCGGTGAGAAGTGAATATACCACGATGATCGAAACGATGTCACGATCACAACGGTGTATGTCTTAAGTCCCGTCGTTGAACGACACTCGAAACCGAAAAACCGAATCAAATGTGACTAGTTCGGGTCTTGAATAAATGTGACTAGTTCGGGTCTCAAGATTTTTGACTAGTTCGAGTCTTCAATCACAAATGACTAGATCGGGTCTCAAGATTTTTGACTAGTTCGGGTCTTCAATCACAAATACTAGATCGGTTTCCAAATAAAACTATTCGCTTGTTTTTAAGAACAATGACTAGTTCGGGTGAAACTGATCGGTGGTCTCTAGTTCGGTTGAACTCGTTTCGGATGGGCGAAATAATCAAACACTTTAATAAAACACAACCTTTTTTTTCATTCCGTGTAACATCACAAAATGAAGCCAACCTAAACCACAAAAACTTGAAATAAGTAACGTTCTCACGACAAAGCTACTCCACACATAGCTTCACTTCACCAATTACACCTTTTTGAAATTTGTTGAATCAACCATGGTCCATAAATACGCCGCTACAACATCGGAACCGATGTAAAGCTCTCTCTACGCCTAAACATTTTAATACCATACAACAAGGTTGCATGTGGTGAAGGATGTCAGCCAAGGACACTGAATCTGTATCACCTACCAAGAAGGAATGTTAGCAAAGAATGAGTGTCTATCACATACAAGCATTCAGAGAAGCAAAAATCCTTAAGTAGAGTCGCCAACGTAGACTTACTCGCGCGACTACATTACTGATCGTTGAAAACACTTTAGACATAATCCCAATCTCATATAGTCAAACGAAAACGCCACCAACCCCCGCTCTAAACATTACATGTACACAATTCACACTCGCATAAAAATAAAAACGTAATTACATTTTGTGATGTCTGCATCTGTTGCATTATCACGGGGAAAGTCTTGCGGTCCTACATATAAATTTACATAAACCTATGAAATTCACCAACTTTATGTTGACATTTTAAATGCAATGTTTTTTAGGAGGTCATTGAGCACGAGGTGTGAAGGATACATTGGTGGTTATATTTTGAAGTCATGCATTAAAGATTTAGTCGCATTACATTTTGTATATCTGTTATGGGCTGGAAATCTTTGTAATAATAACAAGTAAACAAGTAAAGCTTCGGACTTTTGTAACACATACTTTATTAAATCCAATGTATCAGTTTTAAACGACTTTTTGGTCGTTCTTATATTATCTTGTGTTATTGATCTGAGAAGTAACACGCCCCAGACCCTTATTCCGCTGCGACCTAATTTGGGGGTGTTACAATGTATCCGTTGTAAAGTGCACAGTACTCGTTTTTTTGCTTAATTAACCCTTTAACTTATTTCTTTCATCTATATAAAACTTCATAACATCCCTAGACAACTTATGACGTGATGGCAAAACAAACCTAGCGTTTAAAGCTTGTGTATATTCTACAAAAGCCTCGTTCTTCACAAAAGCAAATGGTAGCTCTCCTATAACAAACAACTTAATCAACGCTTTATAAATTCTATCGTCATCATGTTTCCATGTTGCAACACTACTAGTACCACCTTCAACACTATTGTCTAATTTAAATTGCAACGTACCTTGTTTATCTTCTAAACGTGTCGGGTTTTGTTTACAACTCTGAGTAATATGTTTTCTTAATGTGGACGTACCATTATCCGCAACAAGTCGAGTTTCACAATACTTGCATTTTGCTATCTTCCTTCGGTTTCCATCTTCATCTTTTTCATACAACACTTCATAGTATTGCCACCATTCGGATTTTTCTTTCCCTTCGGCTTTAACTTTTTTACCCTTTGGAGTTGTTGATGTCACCGACTTCCTTTTACCCAAATTCGAACCCGAGTTGTCACCCTAAAAAACAATTACAAAATAAAGATGTAAGATTACCTATCATGTGACAATAAACAATATGATTACAAAGGGGGATTCGCCACAATATCAATAAGTGACCACTAGATACACCTAGCCACGAAAAGCAGAATGTAAGCTCTACTTGTAATCTTGTATCATTTTTTTGTCTTGCTATTTACTTGATATGTATTCACTAAAGATACTTGCCTACTTGTTCTTTTTCATTCCATCTGATGCATATATACAATGAAAAGAACTAGAGATCAATATCAATATTTGCATCGAGATATATAACTACAGTATGACGACAAGGATAACAATATAAAATTTCACAAAGTTACAAATCCATCATGTTAACATAGATCATCATGTTAACAAGTATTGATTTTGATGCAAATCTCAATAAAAAAATCCATCATGTTAACTGGTATGTGCTTAATTACACATACCTTTTACCTTTAAAAACGAGCTAAAATAACCAAAAACGGACTTAAAATGCCAAATATACGCTTGTTTTGCTAATTGTGTTGTGCAGGAACGGATAACCAAGAAAAGGACGAAAAACAAAGCCAAAACGACAAAACCGGACTCGCAGCAACACAGTATCGCAAAAAGGAGCAGGACAAATTCTTCGTAAAACACGAACGATCTATTTCATTATACAAAGGAGAAGAATTTAATACGACATTGTTCATTAACAAATGATCGTGAAGCAAGAAATGCCAATAAAAATCATAAATAAAACCTTACCATCCATTGTTTTTGATAACTCTGATTTTAAGCAGACATTAAAGTTAGGGTTTGAAGGTCTTATGCGGCATGGTGTTCTTATACAATTAAGGGCCCTACAGCATTCTTCATTTACTAGGAAATGGAAATACTTGGACAGCGTTCATAACATATAAGTTAACAGAACAATACATTACAAATTATTAGAATAATTGCGGGATTAATTATGGATTCTCAGGATACCTAGACCTTGGAACCGAAACCGAACCGAAACCAAGAACCGAATAAAACACACTCAAAATCAAGAACCAGGCAACGAAACCAGGAACCGACCAGGTTCCATGGTTCTCTCCGGTTTTGGTATCTTCAATCGACGAGCCTTCCACAGTTGGTTCTTGGTTTTCTGATCCGTTTCTTTTGGTTTTCTTTTTGCTCCATAAAACACATACCCAAGAAGCTACAACAAAATGCTCAGTAATCGCTACTCAGCTCTAACTTAATACAACAATCAAAAACTACACCACAGATTACAACACCAACAATCACGCGACAAGAAAATCAGCAATAAACTCACACCACTTAAACCAAAATCTGTCTGCACTACCTACAGAATTAATGAAATGTAAATCTAGCGTGAGAGTTATCTGTGAAATTGTCTTAAGTAAAAAGTCGTACTATAATTCAATCTAAAATGCTTAATCGACTATGACAGATACTAATACCAAAAGGTCTTAATAGTCATAGATTATATTTAGTATTTTCCATATTAAGTCATAATTGTTCGGGTATTTGATACAAAAGTTTTTTATTTTTAATCGAAAACGTATTTACCCCCCTCTACATTTTCCACAAAAGCAATACAACAAGATTTGATCATTTGTATGTAAGTAGAAATCCATGAATGAAATCTTATCAAATTTGGACTCCAATGCACATCAAGTAAGCCAAGCATCTAATTCACCTGAGAAAAACATGCTTAAAAGGGTCAACATAAAGTTGGTGAGTTCATAGGTTTGTTTAAGTATAAATGTTGCATCAAAGATTTGCAAAGTGTGTATGACCATTTCAACCCTTATAATAGTCACAAAATTATACGTATGAAAGCTGGACCGCAATTGTTCAAAGTATGCATGATAATTAAAACCATCACGAAATGTTTCAAGTATGTATTTATCCAATGAGTGATTACGATTACTCTAAGTTCATGAAACTGCTGCGTAGACTTATATGTATGCCACTTTATTCAAGGCACAGTAATTGTTCGTATGTATGTGGTTGTTGGCCCTGAAGATACCAATCCAGTTGTGTTCCGACATGGTATAACGTTCGTCTCCAGTGATAGCTAATCACCCGAACGGGGATTGTCAATCCCAAATAGATCTATTTTATAACATTCGCGCTTACCCTCCGAGTAATTCACAGTTCATGCAACTTAAGCTAATCCGAGATCATAAGAGTAAAATATAGATGTTGCGTCCATAAGTAAAAACAAGTATTGTATCTCACCGTGAGATATGCAAATGAGTGTATAACAAAGTTGTAACGAGTTTGTAACGAGTATGTAAACGAGTTTGTAACCAAGTTACGAAATCAAGTATCCAATCAAGTATGTAAAAGAGATTGTAAATGAATATGTAAACAAGTCGTAACGAGCATGTATTCTCCCCCGAGATTTGTAAAGTAATTGTAAAACAAGTGAAAGAGGGGCTATAAACTCACCTCGATGTTGTAGACGATTGGCAGGAATGCACATATTAAGCACAACACAACCGGAAACCGGAACGGCTCGACCAAGAAGTTGCGGTTTATCTTAACGGCTAAGACCCACTAGCCTAGGATAATGTATTTGGGTTTTCCGATGGATGATTACATCAACGCGACACGTTGATAAAGATTTAGATCTCAAGTTGTAATAGTTTGGTGGTTGGTTAAATAAAATAAATCGAAAAGTAACGCAAAGTATGTAATATATTCCGTATATATTACATATGAAAAATTGAACAAGTATATAATTCATAACGTGAATTATATATAAGGAAAGTACTATATAAGAGACGCGAGAATAATAATTAAAACACACGTTTCGACACGTGTTCGGAAAATCACCAATAACAGTTCTCGTATAAAAGTAAACGCACGTTTTAAAGTTACGAATCATGTAAACGGTGTTGGTAAAGCTTTTACAAAAGTCATGATTTCACCTCATAGTCGAGAATTTATAAAATAATATTTTATAAATTAGTATTTCGTTTTCTTTTTAGCTATAATAGTTGTCTCATTTGTAAAAGTATAGTTCTCGTTTATTCATTGTATAATAACACATTAAAATCTTAAGACTATATAACTCCTTTCTTTTATCGGGTTCTAAAGTAATAGAAATTATAGTGCAAATTATTAAGTAAAGAAATTTATAGAAATTTCGGCATGACTTTTTTGTTTATAAGACGTTTTCCATTTTTATAAAATCCAATGTTTTTCTCCTTTTATCAAACTATGTTGCAATATACTCGCGTGATCAATATATATAATTAGACGATATCAAATAATAAATAGCATAAGTAAAACCAAACACTCCCTTATTAGCTATTAAACAATGAACCAAACGCATCCTATGTGCTTGTTACACAGCCAACCAAACGCGCCTTATGTGGCTGTTTCCCAGCCAACCAAACGCGCCCTATGTGGTTGTATCGCAGCCAACCAAACGCACCCTATTCGGCTGCTAAAACAGCGAAAACAAACACCCTTTATGGCATGAAAAACCAAACGCACCCTATGTTGTGAATCTGTTAAACCAAACGCACCCTCGTGATGTTTTTTGTCAAACCAAACACACCCTCTTGTGGTGTTAACCACATAAACAAACACACCCTTGTGCTTTTATCAAAACCAAACGCACCCTTTTGGTGGCTGATAAAATCAAACGCACCCTTTGGTGATGGCGGGGTGGAGATGGTGGCGTGGGGTGCGGGCTGTGGTGATGATGTTGATGGTGGCGGTGTGTGGCAGTGTGGTGACGGCTGTGGTGGTGGTGCGAAGGTGGTGATGGTGTAAATGGCGGTGACGAGAGGGAGATGGTGATGAGGTGGTTCAGATGATGGTGATGATGTTTGGTTACGGTGGTGAGTGGCCGGAATCCAGTCGGAATCTGGCGGGAAAAAGGGGGAGGCGCCAGAAAAATAAGGAGAGCATGTATGTGTGTATCTAGGGTTATCAAAATGATAAAAACCCTAATTGGGTTTATATATATACTCAAAAGTATAAAAAAATTTTAGCAAGTGTTGCATAGTTTAGGGTAGAAGTTATAAATATTTCCATAGGGACTTAAAGTGTAACTTTTGTTAAATAGTGGTTCAGGACTCGTTTAAGCCACTTAACGGATGATTCAAAACACGAAACTTGCACCATTGCGTTCCAAATGATTTTTCCATGAATAGTGAGTATTCACTCGACTATTATTGCATAAATGTTTTATAAACTTATTTAAAATGTTTATTATTTATTTGTGCATCACTGATAAACCTTGTCCGTAAAATGAACTTTAACTTGAATATTTA